>JARGYF010000181.1:0-127729 GCA_029203975.1 Mycena vitilis
CATCGTCTCGCAGTTGCATGCTCTTGGCGCTCCGTTCAATATCGCCGTCAAGCGGTCTGGTTTCGTGCCCTCTTCGTACGACCCGTCGCTGGGTCGCTGTGGCAGTCTCGGTGTCCGTCCCGAGGAATACAAACCGGACCGGCACGATCTTCGCCAGTACTTGCACTTGCTTGACCGCTTCCTCCGTTCTCCTCGCGGCCGCCTCGCTCTTCAAGCGGGGGGTATCGTTGCTCGCTTAGCGCGCTTAGTCGTGGAAGATGCTCGCTTGGAACTCATCGCGGAAGACGTCGATGTCGAGACTGCTGAAGGGTACTTCAGTCGAGGAGAGACCAAAGTGTTCCACCACTGTTTGACTGGGGAAGAGGAGGACCTCATTTTGGGGGTGTACTCCATCAAAATGAGTGAGTTTTTTTATTCGCTTACTTCCGTCTTCGAGCTAGCTAACAACCCCTTAGACCAGCTCAATCACGTCGACGCAAGCGGACACCAAGAAAAGCGTGTCTCGTGGTGGCCGCAAGCGGGCGCGTTCTTCAACTCCGACTTGAACGTCGGCTGGTGGTCGCCAGACTGCGAGTCTTGGTTCCAGAGTGTCCTTCGCGAATTTGCCAACGACAAGGCCGTTGTCCTGAACAACGCGCGCTGGGCTAAGCGGATCCGCGGGTACAACGCCGCCTTGCGCGCTACCAAGAACCTGGATACTGTTTGCGCCGACTTCTTGAACACCGCGATCCTCACACATCCGACGTAGCTGCATTCCTCGCTGTATATTAGGCATTTCTCGCTTGTGTATTAAAAAAAAAATTGCAATGTAATACGTATGACCTCGACGACGAGCGTTTCGGATGAGTGCGCGACCATCGGTGGATCATCCACCGACCATCCACCGACCATCGGTGGATCATCCGCCGATGGCTATAAAGGAGCCTGACATGGCAGATATCAGGCCAATTTTTTATGGCCCTGATATTTGCAATATTTCGGCACCTTTCGGCATCTCTATTTCAGGTAGGATTAAGTGTCAAAATGAGCTGATTGATATGTCTAATAACACGGCGAAATTCGGCGCCCTGATATCCGCGAAAATAAGGGCGGAAATGGGCCGCTTAACCACTGTCTGATTATTCAACAGATGATGGACCCCTTTTTGCACTTAATTTTGCGCCATATTGGGCCGCCTTTCAATGAGGTTTTTTCACTTAATATCGAGGTACATAAATAGGTAATTTTTTTGTACCACGATATTTGAAATAAAAATGAAACTTCAGGCGGCCTTTTACGCGCGATCCTGCGGTGTGAGTACGGGCCAACTATTGGGAGCGTCAGCTATGGCGCGAAAATTGATAACCAGTTCGACGTACAGACATCTCCGGAGCAAGTTCGACCCGTACGATTAGCCCGGGGCACCCGCCGCACGCAATGATGTGATGGTGCAATGGCTTTTCCCCCAAAGCCAAAGCAGCGCCTGTGAACCAAGGTAAAAAAATTTGAGTACCCCGAATAAGAAAGAGGCGGAGTTGAATGTTGACAGTTGAAGCTGTACAGATGTGAGACAGATAGGCGAAGCGCACCTCGGCCATTCGCACTCTCACAGCGTAGCGCTAGTTCAGTTCTGAGTGAGGTGGAACAAAGGCAAGTAATTGTATTAGAGTTATAGATGGAAGTCTACACGATATACAGGGTAAGTGTATGGTTCAACACAATGTGGGGATTCGGGTGGTGGTGGTTGGGTTGGTCGGTTGGTGGTTTGGGTGGTTTGGGTGGTTGCGGTGTGAGTGGGATGAGATGGGTTGTTCTTATTTTACAGCAAAATATGTACGTCTTATATACCTTTCTACAGTGATAAGGATCTTGACAGGTTGACTCCATATGACTTCATATGAGTCCAAACACTGCCTTCCTGACTCCTCTATATTCCTCCATAATCCTCAGGATTCCATATGACACCGTATGAGTCATTGGACTGACTCCACTACTGACAGGTTGTCCCAGACACTCTGCCGAGTCATACGTGAGTCACTCCAATACTCCCCCTCAACCTGGCAGTAGTCCCATTTCCAAAGTGAATTGCTGGTGCTTCACCCGTGGCAATCCCTTCGTGAAGATGTCCGCAACCATTTCGTTGGTTGGACAATACTGAACCTCTATTAATCCAGTCTCGATACATTCCCGGACAAAGTGGTTTTCTATGCGAAAGTGCTTCGACCGTGCGTGATGTTGAGGATCGTATGCAATCGATATTGCAGACTGGTTGTCGGAATATATCAATGTTGGTTCGGTTGGGAAATGGACTGGTAGCGCCTCGAATAGATAGCGTAGCCAGATTGCATGGCGCGTGGCGGCTGTGAGTGCGGAATATTCAGCTTCGGCAGTACTAAGTGCAACAGTAGGTTGCTTCTTGGAATGCCAAGCAATTGGGCCGCCCGCGAGGAGGTAGATGTAACCGGATACAGACTTACTATCGTCAGGGTTGGTGGCGAAGTCCGCGTCACTGTACGCGCCGTATCCGTTGAAGATGGAGTCGGGTTTCATTTCTGAGCCTCCGAAAGTGATTCGGTTCTTCCTGGTCCCTTTCAGATAACGGAAAATCCTCTTCATTGCTGTCCAGTGAGTCGCGCTCGGGTTAGATGTGTACGCTCCGACGCGTGCGACTGCGAATGATATATCTGGACGGCTTATCGTTGCTGGCCATATCAATGAACCAATGTACTCGGCAAAACTATGGCGCGTTTCGCCAACAGTAGTACCGGTGGATTCATTCTTCTCCAGGGTGACGTTCGGTTCCATCGGTGTTGCGACAGTGGACATTCCTTGGAATCCAAAGCGCTGTAGGATTGCATCGATGTAGTGCTCCTGGGAGATTTGAATAGTTTTCGCCTTGCGGTCGCGGTAGATTTCGATACCAATCAGCTTCTTGGGCTCCCCGAGATCACTGATTTCGACTTCCTGCTTCAATGCTAACTCTGTTGCCGATAGCATTGTCTTGTTGTTACTGAATAGCAGTAAGTCATCGACCCAGACAGTTTAGGGCTGCTGACCGTGCCGTATACGGGGACGGCCGTCGAATCGACGGCCGTATGAGCGCCAAGCCGTGCCGTATCCCGTACCGTACAAGGAAATTCTCAAGGGCTGCCGGTACGGGACGGGTTTAAAACGGCCGTATGCGGTCTCCGGGTAGTAAAAAAAAACATTTTCGGCGCGTTACAGGCTCACGATTATGTGCTAACTACCACCAATCAACTCCTGGACAGCAACACGCGCGAGACGAAGCCGCTGTTTCACAATCATCAAAGTCCGGATAGTTTCAGGTTTCAAACTGGCTCGACGGAGGGAAATGGTGTCACGGCCCCCAGAAAAAATGCGCTCGACGGCGACGGCAGAACCTTAAGGATAGCTTGAGTAAGAGATAGTCGACTCGGAGTATAACAGGGACTTACCAGGAATGGTCAAAATGTCGCGGGCAAGACAGAAAAGATTAGGGAACTGAGCGCGACGCCCGAACCACCACTGGATAGGATCACATGTATCGAAGTCCTCGCGCGGAAGCTTGTAATACTGTTGGAGTTCGTCGATGACTGCCCTGTCTTTAAGACGATAGCGGGCCGTAAAGTCTTTCTGGGGAGATCCCTTGTGCTGCGACGACGATGGTTGAGGGGGTTGAGAAGCACGAACGGGAGTTTTGTTGGCGTAGTGTGTCTTGAAGTGGTAGTCCAGTCTCGCCGCTGCGGCCTTGAAGTGGTCGGTAAGGTCGTCGTCGCCCTCGAAGTCGGAACGAAGTCCTTCGTAAGAGATCCTCGGATCGAGCACTGAGAATCAAAATTGTAGTCAGTAACAGGTATTCGAGACATCGAAAGCACGAACACGCGGCCCATGTGTAATAAGGTGACTGGTCAAACTTGTAATAGTAATCACTCAGCTTGCGATGAGCCTCGACCAGCCCGTTACGCAAGACCGACGGGGTGTTGATGGGCAGCTCTCTGATCGTCGTGCGCAAATCATCTTGAAGCCCACGGAAAATTGTGGTGGTCATTGACAACATGGGCTTCTTAGTCGTAGACATCATTGTCGTCGCTGTCCGAAAAGATTTCAACCAACTGGTCACCATGATTATAGCGTCCCAGTCGGCATCCAAGAGCTCCAGGGGGCGCAGATCACGGTTCTTCGCCACAAAGTTGTCGATAACGGAGCGGTAGTCAATGGCCCGCCCTGAAATTATAACAGTCAGTTGGATCCAATCCTGTGATTCCAATTGACACTGACTCAACATTTGATGCGTTGAGGACCAGCGCGTCTTGACGTCGAGAATGAGCATCAAGGCTACCTGCCCGAGCTCGTTGTCCATGAATTCGGGTGAGACTTTCACCTCCCGCATCCATTCTTGGCGACGTTGTGGGCTACTCCTCACAACCTTGACGATACTGCGAAGCTGTAGGTGGTTTTAGTTTTGAGAAACGAGTAAAGATCGGAGGAATACCTTCTGTACAGCCTTCAGCGATACAGCGTCGGCGGCGCTGTCCTCCTCTGCTTCCTCGCCGTCACCGTCCACGTCATGATCCCGGGACAAGGGAACCCGAACTGTTTCTTGATAAGACTCAGCCGAACGACCCGAAGCTTTCTTGCGGTCGGCCTTGCTGATGACGCCAATTGCTTCCAACAGCTACGTCTCAACGGGTAAGTGGATTTTTGCAGCATGGGACTGTGCTGACCTTGATTGCGGCGAGATGGGCCGTGTGAGGCATGCAACGGATGCGGGCATCAATGGCACAGAAATCGATGGCCCTTGCGCGACATTTCTCCTCGAAAGCTTCAATCATCGTGTCGTTGTTACTGGCATTATCCATGACAAATGCTATAATCTACAACAAGGACAACCGAGTGAGCCGGTGGTTCATCTGATTCGTTGAATTATCAACGAGAAAAGCCTTTACCCTGCCCTCCAGCCCGAATGCCTCGAGTGATGCCCAGACTTCCTCGGCCATATTCTCCCCCGAATGCTCCCCCTGCAACTCGCGAAAATCAATCAATGTTTCCTCTGCGGCAAGGAGCGTCAATGGCGGGGCGGTTAAATGACGGCAGAGAGCTTACCCAGTTTTCCGTCGTTGGTAATGTAGTGCGCGATGATTGCCAAGAATGGATGCTGGTTGCTGGAGGTCCACGCATCCAGCGAGATGCTGACCTTGGATTCCAGATCCTAGGTATGCAAGATTTGTCAGTGTGTTTTCAAGTGCACAAACGCATGAAAGCCCACCGCAAACATCAGACGCATTCCCTCTATGGTGTCCTCACCCAATTTCATGATCCTCGTGCGGACCGCGTCGCGCCTCGGGATGCGAAGCGTCGCACCGTGGTGAGTATACTGGAGTAGGTTACGGAACTCGACCTGTTCAACCGAATCAAAGGGCTGATCAGTCGCGACAATCCACTCGGTGAGAAGGGACTCGAATTTGGCTTGGTCCCAGTCGCCCTGCGTGTGTCGTGAGCATGCAATTAGATACTCAAGAGATAGAAGGGTTTGACGAACCGTTGAGCTGCGCACCTGCGCCTCAAACAACTTCACGATATTGGCCGTAACGGCCTCGACTTTGCCAAGGTATTCGGCGGCAGCGGCAGCGTCCATCACAGAAGCACCGCGCGCAAGGTCAATCTCCTCCTGTGTCGGAGGCGTCTGACGGCGACTCATGGCCTCGTAAAGGCGATGCATGATGGGGAATTTTGTCCGCAGATGAGTTTGAAGACCTGGGCTACGAATCAACGAAGGAAATGTGCTAGAAAATAAGCCCGTACCGTTGAGGCTCGACTTCATTGCCCGCGTAATGGTCAAGACTTTGCGAGCGCCGTGGTAGCACTTGTAATGCTTGTCGCCCGGGGATCCCGCCGTACCATCGGCGGCCTTGGTCACAGACTCATAGAACATGTAGATCAAGTTCCGAGTCCGGCTCGTCTGTTGATATTTGTGTTAATAATAATGCTGAACACGAACACTTGAACACGCACCGTAGCACCCGCAGCGACATTGCCAGTCCCGCCTCCACCGCCGCCGCTCCCGCCACTGCCACCTCCACGATACGGATTGTCCCCCTCATCCGGGACCTCCTCGATAGTGGTGCGCTTGCGAGGAGGTGCGCCGCCGGCTTCATCACGCTGCTGGCGCTTGCGACCCTTGGCACGCTCCCGAGCCTTCGCATTCTTGGATTTCCGCAGTTCCTCCTTGCGACCATCCGCACTCGCTCTCAAAGCGTGCACGGCGCCCGAGAATGTCTTGGGAGGCAGCATGGCCGCGATCTGTACGATGATCAAGACCTCGTAGATTCAGAAATATTGGGAAGACCATACCTCATCATTGTCGAGCGAGACCAGAGAGGGACAATCATCCGAATCGTCACCAGAATCCGCCTCTGACCCGACGAAATCCCCGTCGTCCTCATCCGACGACGAGAGTGCGCCGCCCGAGTGGGTCGCCACCTTACGGGCCCGAGGTGCGGACCGTGTTTTCACTGGGATGACATTCCCTTCCTCGTCCTGCTTCTCGACGAGCAGGGATTGAGTCAGACGGTCGGTGTCCCTTGAACGAAGGCTGCGGCGTGGCTCTAGTGACCGATGAGCAGAGATATAGAGGTGCGGGACATGAGACGTACCGTTGCCCTTCGGGATTGGGGTTTCATCGGACTCAGAGGCATAGAAAAGGATCTTCTCTGCAGGGAGAGAGTTGCCAGCGGCGTCGAGCGCACATTGATCACTCATTTTGAAGAGTGTGAGATAGAGAAATTCATCTGGGGAACTGAGACTTTATACCATTCTTGAACCGCTGAGAAAAAATGAAGGGATGTCGGGGACCGTGTGTTCAGTGCGCTAGGGCAGGACCAATGAACAGCCTTGAAAATGAGGTTGATTAATGCGAATCCACAAGTGCGCTGAGGCGTACATGGGCAAGGCCAATGAGTGTCCTGCAAAATTTAGCCGACATGATTCCCCCCTGATAATTTGTCTCGTAGTCCAGCCACAGGGAGGAGTAGAGCCCCGGCGGGCAGGGACGGGACCAATGGGAGCAAGAGACGCAATATATGCGGAGACGCGGCTGATGTGGTGGCTGAAATGAAATTTATAGTGCACATTCCCGGTGGTAAGAGCGACAAAGCAGCCCCCTAAGGCTCAATGGCAGGCGAAAAAAAACAATAGGGAAGTGATGGTATAGCATCCGGCTTGGAATTGTAGTCTCCAGCCAGCTGCAGAAAAATTGCGAGACCGCGGAATGGGCATTCACGAATAGTCTGAAGTTAACCGCGCCACTGATGGTTGGAGGTCGACATCGTTATGTAAACATTGTGGCGGTGCTCACCATTTCATTTTTCCTTTCCGTTGTTCCAGCGCTCAGAGTACTAAAATGGTCAATCCTAAAGGACAGAATCAGCTTTATACTCCTTAAAAATGTTTTTGTCTCTCCAGATCCATTTTCTTCGAAGCCTTTGGACGAGGAACGAACCCGACGCCTCGGCAGCAGCCGGATCATCAAGATTTCGGCATCCCTTTTCCGCCATGTTGCGCCTCAGATTTTGGTGGACAAAGTAGACCTGTTGGGAAGGTAAAGAGGATTTCAACATAACATGGGGAAAGGACACGTCGTGGACTGACCTTGAAGACGCGACAGAATTCTGCTTACATAACACATTCGGCCTCCAATCAATCAGCTCGGCAAAACGACAGACTACAACAAGCGAGGTACGAGCTCATTTTGTTGTAGCGTCTGTTTATAAGAGACTAATTCACGAAGAGGAGAGTCTGAGTGGGGGCCGAGTCAAGAAGCCACCAAGATAGTCTTAGCAAGAAGAGTATCTTGAAAGAATGTAGACACATCGGTGACCGAGCGTACAGCTGAAAGAGAGGGGTGAAACGGTGTACAGGCCGGCGTCGTGGCAGGTCGTGGCAGAGACAGGGCGATGAGGTGAGCAATGTTGGCATCAACATCATGATCACGGAAGTAACCGCGGATATGGACGACGATTGAGTCCTTCGGCATTTTGGTGTAATCCGGTCGGCTTCTGCACTATTTTTGAGCAGTTTTTGACAACCGTAAGTACGGCTTTGAGGCCGTATGCGGCCGTATTTCTGCGGCAGATACGGCGTACGATACGGCCAATGCCGTCCCGTCGGATCAAGGGAATAGAGGGCCGACGGGACGGCACGGGTACCGTATGACGGGTGCCGTCGAACCGTCGCATACGGGTCCGGTCAGCAGCCCTAAGACAGTTATGATGACGAAACTGTCCTTGAGTTGGCGGATGTAAACGCCGTGGTCAACTTCCACGCGCTTGAAACTATTCTTGGTGAGTATGGCGTGCAACTTTCGGTTCCATTCACGTCCTGATTGCTTGAGACCGTATAGCGTTTTCCTGAGACGGCATTTACGACCTGACTTGTCGTCAAACCCGGGAGGTTGCTCCATGAAGACTTCTTCCTGCAAGTCTCCATTCAGGTACGCTCCTTTGACATCCAGCTGCTTCATTTCGAGATCTTGAACTGCAGCTATAGCCAAAAGGGATCGGAGTGATTCGAGACGTACAACTGGCGAGAATGTGTCAAAGTAATCGACACCGGGAACTTGTGAGTAGCCTTTCGCCACAAGTCGCGCTTTATAGCGCACAATATTCCCTTGCTGATCCGTTTTCAGGTCAAATACCCAGCGGCATCCAACTGGTCGTCGATCGGGAGGGCAGTCCTCGAGATTCCATGTTCCCATAGAATTAAGAGTCTCGAGTTCTGTGTTGATTGCCTCCTGCCAACGCGGCCATTCTGGTAGTGACATAGCCTCGTCGATGCTTTTTGGAATTGTGGGTCTGCCTGGATCAAGTTCTCCAATGCTTGCCATAAAGGCGAATTGAGCCATTGGGTTCTCGTCGTCGTCATCGTCAGTATCCTCCTGGTCATCAGGTACGGAACCTGTTCCGCGGTCTGACCGGCTTGCTCTCGGCCGCCGCGCATCGGGATTTCCGAGCTTCAGATAGTTGTGTTCACTGACCGTCCGTGTTAGCCTTCTCGATGGAAGTTTTGTTGATTTCGGATCTGGTCCCGTGAATGGTGGTGTGGATGTCGACGATTCGTCGTTAGGCGTAGTTGGTGGGGCGATATGTGGGTTTGGCACTTGAGTGATGTCCTCAGGTTCATTCTTCGCTATTGGTTGTGTTTGCGTAGGCTGACTCGCTGGTTTAGCGGATGTGCCGTTCGCGTTTCCGTTTTTCTCCCCCTCGAATGGCACATTTGCCACTTCGGTTACTTGAATCGCGGGGTCTGAGAATTGAAAATTTCGGGAAACTTTAACACGGTGCGTCTTTGTGTCATAATATCGAATAGCTTTAGGTCCATCCAGGTAGCCACAGAAAATTTGCTTCAGGGCCCTGTCGTCCAGCTTCGATAATGTCTTGACGTCTTCGCGAAAAATCCAAACCGGTGCTCCGAACTCTTGAAAATGAGAGACATCAGGCTTTTCCTTGGTGAATGCCTCATGCGGGGTGATACCGCCGGGCAAAGCCTTTGTTGGCGAGCGATTACGAATGTACGCTGCATGTGTGACGGCAAACTCCCATAGGGATTTTGGTAAGTTCTTTTCCGTCAACATAGCTCTCGCGAGCTCAACAAGTGTCCTGTTCATTCTCTCAGAAACTCCGTTCTGTGATTGAGAGTACGGTGCTGTTGCGTGTAGCTCAATACCTTTTGCTGCTAGTGCTGCTTTTAGCTTCGCATTCAGGTATTCGCTGCCCTCGTCAACTCGTATCCACTTGGGTTTCAACCCATGTTGCCGTTCCAACCATGCAATGTGATCCATTACTTTGGTCTTTGCTTCGTCCTTGGTCCTCAAGAACACAATGGTTGTACGGCGGCTGGCATCGTCGGTGAAGGATATGTAATAATAATTCCCTTCCGTCGACCGTGTGCGAGCCGGACCCCATAGATCACTATGGGTACCTTCACCCGGTTCCTTTGCGCGGTGAAGGGTTTTTTGCGGGAATGGTTTCCTATGTATCTTCGCTTTGATACATGATTCGCACTTGGTCTCTGTATTGCTGGCTGGGTCGACCGTTAGTCCTTCTACGGACTTGTTCTCGATGAGGAGTTTCATAGTTGAATCGGACACATGGCCATAGCGCCTATGCCATGCTCCCCAACTGTTCTTGTCCTCGGTCGTACCTATGTTGGCCCGATCCCTGACTACTGCTCGAGCTTCGAGCCAGTACAGTCGCGATCTCTTTGTGCCTCGCAATACGAGCCTCCCGTCTTTGTTGCGAATCTGGGCTTTTCCGTCCTTGAAGCTAGCTTCTCCTCCGGCATCGTCAATGCGAGTTACCGACAGAAGATTATTCCTGGCTGAAGGTGCGTACAATGTGTTGGATAACGTGATAGTCTCCTCCCGGCCATTGATATGGCTCTTAAGGGTCACAGTGCCGCGTCCTTGGGCTTGAACTGGATGTTCACCGAGCCCGTTGATAGTCTCACCTGCTAGAGGAGTATAGTCCGAAAACAATTCTCGTCTATTGGCAATGTGGACAGTACAGCCGGAATCTGCTAGCCACGTATCTTTGGATAGACACGTATCGACATGGTCGAAATGGGGCAGAGCGGAGTTGGATTTGGCCATAAACCCTGAATGGCTGGAATTAGGGGGTTCTTGCTGACTTCCGGTATTTGCTGAATTCGCAGAGTTTCCCCTCTTCTTCTCATTCCAATTCCCTGTCTTTTTTCTCCCATTGACGTAGCCCTTTGGACGTTGGCCTTCCTTGCCGCCGCCCTTACTCCAACAATCCCGGGCTATGTGCCCTTTGACACCGCAGTTGAAACAACCGTCGTCAACGTTGTTGTGGGATTTGGAGTAATTGTTGTTCGAATGTTTTCCGAACATTGCCGCCGATCCTGGGCCAGACTCTCCCGCTTTCTCCTTCCTTCGCCGGTATTCCTCCAGAATAAGTGCGACCAGCTCGTGCGAAGTCACAGGGGCGATAGGTTGACCTGATGTGGTCGGGGAGATTGAAGGCGCGTTCACGGTCGCAGTTAGCTTACCGTTATTAGCCGCCAGATAGGAACTCGTGAAATTGTCCCACGATTCCGGGAGAGATGTGATCAAGACGGTTATGAATTCCTGGTCGCTCACCAGTGAATTCATGGTGTTTAGTTGTTCTTGGATGGAGCGAAGCTCAGTGATATGAGCGGAAATGTCGGTGCCTTCTTCGGCCATCGTGCGGGCTAGTCTCCGCCGATACGACATTATCCCCAGATGTCCTCGTGCTTCCTTCACAGTACACAGCTGTGCCCACATTTGAGCAGCTGTCGTAGCTCCGGCAATATGTATCATCTGTGAATTTCCTAAGGCAAGTTCGATTTTGCTTCTCGCCTTTCCGTCGCCCTTTGTCCAGGTTGCAATCGCTTTGGCTTCTTCGGGTGTTGGCTTGGAGGGATCTTTTAGCGTTGGGTAGGCTTCAGTGCCATCGATATAGCCATCTATATCGTGGTCGCGCGCTACCGCGATGACGCGTCTCTTCCAAGCCATCCAGTTTTCCTCGTTAAGAAGTTCAAATCGAGTGCTGTGATGGTCGGACATGGTTGATGTTCAGATAGGAAGGTTTACAGGTACAGGTTCGGTACAAGTACCAAAGTTGTCGGTGAAGGAGGATGGGTAAAGTGTTGAGGGTTCGTGTGGTGCGGGGCCCATAACCTATTAGAGTTATAGATGGAAGTCTACACGATATACAGGGTAAGTGTATGGTTCAACACAATGTGGGGATTCGGGTGGTGGTGGTTGGGTTGGTCGGTTGGTGGTTTGGGTGGTTTGGGTGGTTGCGGTGTGAGTGGGATGAGATGGGTTGTTCTTATTTTACAGCAAAATATGTACGTCTTATATACCTTTCTACAGTGATAAGGATCTTGACAGGTTGACTCCATATGACTTCATATGAGTCCAAACACTGCCTTCCTGACTCCTCTATATTCCTCCATAATCCTCAGGATTCCATATGACACCGTATGAGTCATTGGACTGACTCCACTACTGACAGGTTGTCCCAGACACTCTGCCGAGTCATACGTGAGTCACTCCAATAAATTGCACAAAAGCCCAATCAGCACCGGGCTGGGATGCCGAACCAATCCTGCCGAACCAATCCTGGCGGTAGCAAACAAAAACGTGGACTGGCGCCAATGGATCAACGAAACCCCCAGCTGCTCAGCGCCGGAGGAGAGTCAGCATCATCGCGGGAGGCTGGGACCTTATATCCCGGTTGGAGCCTAAAACAAATACGACGGACGGTCAGCGATCGACTCAAACCATGCGCCCAGACCGACCAGTAAATTGACGTGCGTGCAAACGAAAGATAAGACAAGGCTTGAGTGATCTAAACGAAGTTTGCGAGTCTGGAAAAGAACCAAGTCGAAGAATCCGCCAGAGGAAAGAGGCACGCGTCGTTGTCGGGCGTTTTGTGTCTGGAAACCGAAGTTAACTGAAACAAGCTTTAGGACCCCTGCCTTCGGCACGGAGGCTCGCTGCGCTCGCTCCGTTCCTACGGCCGGTCCACAGCTTGTTCAAACCTGGCTCATACAAACGGAAGTTAACTGAAACTTACAAGAATTGAAAAATGGAATATGACTTGCACAAGTGGGCACGTTAAGAAGGAGGGACGAAACGGCACACGAGTCTTGGCGCCTGGATATGTTGAAGCGCATCAAGCCTGCGGCGGCAAGAACCTCAGCGGCACGAAAGAAGGCAAAGGTCCATGCATCGACGATGAGCGGGCTTCCTTTGTACAGGCGAGCGACGGCACTGCGGACAAGCCGGCGCATGAACGACGTCCAGGGCAGTGACGAATTCACTGCAGCAGAAGGAGAAGACAGTTTGGATAGCATGCGACGAGAGCGGAAGGCAGAAGGCGGACGAACCCGAGTCGCGAATGACGTTCTCGGGGAAGATCTTGGGCACGCCGCGAGTCTAATTGTATCAGGCCCGAGATAGACGCACCCTGGATGGTGTCGCGAAGAATCTTGCTGGCTCCGGGGCAGTTCTTGCCAGTGGGCAAGAACGAGGGCGTCCTACGGCCGGACGTGTTATGCGGTGAGTGTTGAGGGGGCGGCGCAGTCTTGGGGTGCGGGCGACGGTGGTGGTCGATGGTCGTGGTCTGAGAGAAAGAGGCGATGTCACTCCGGTCACTGTGACTCAACGAAGGGCGTGCTTACGCATGTTGTGGCTTGTTGACGCGTTCACGCCTTCTCCGACTTCCATCCACATTCCACCTTTTTTAGTTCGAACAACGACGGTATTGAACCCAAACCTTTGCCTTTGCCTTGACACCGAACTTTCCCCACAAGTCAAACGCTCAAGCAACCACCGCCTGCGTCGTAAACTAGCAAACAGTGTCATCGGAGCCGGTAGCCTAGTAGCCCATCTTAGAAGCGTCCCGAACTAAACTAAACACCAGTACGTCTCGAGAAACCCAAGTCCCACAATGGACCCACATCTTGTTGAAAGGTCGGGTCGTCACACAAGCGGGAGCCAGCAATGGTGTATAAGTCGCAAGAACAATACGGGGGGTACAGGCGCGACGGGGGGATAAGAGCTAGAGTACATAGAGAGTCAGGTAGAAGATATAGGAAGTGATAGGAATCGCGCAGTAGCAGACAGAGAGGGGGGATGATGGGAGACTAACGAGGACGCGTGACTGGCCTAATTCAATACTCCCACTGGCCAGTCGCGCGTCCTGGACAGAAAAGTAAACAAGTAATCAGCGAGCGAGAATAATGGTGAGAATGCAACAAAAGAAATCAACGTAGCAAACGCTCCCACTGGAGCGTAAACCAATCAGAAGAAGAACGTTTCAACGGCATTCGCAGCGGCACGAGGAGCAGCGGCGGCGACGAGCGGCCCAGGCTCAGGGCATTCGTTCTGGAAGTGGCCGAGCTTCTGGCACTTCCAGCAAGTGATGCGCGACTTGTCGCGATAATTGGTGCGCGCAGCGAGAGCCATCGAGCCCGACGATGAGGTCGATACCATTGCATCAGAGTGGTCGTCTTCCTGGCGGACCTCCTCGTTCAACAGGCGACCGATAACGAAGTCGAGGTCGTCCTTCTGCGAGTTCGAATCGAGCGAGACAATGAGGGTGTCGTAGGAAGGGGGGAGGGACATGAGAAGGGTCGCGATGATTTGCGCATCAGACGGCTTGTCGTTGTACAGACGCCCGAGTTTCTCCGCGAGGCCCCGGACAGCCGCAATGTGAGCGCGCATGCTCGAGTTGTCGTCCGACTTGCGCAGCGCATAGAACCTCCTCCAGGCGACGACAACACCACCCAGTCCCGCGCTCTGGTGTGTCTCCCTCAACCTCTCCCACATGCCCGCCGGGTCCTCCTCGAACTCGCGGACATGAGCAAACTGCGACGGATCCAGACGGCCAATGATGGTGGCCGTCGCGACGTCCCGTTTCGCAATCCACGCCTTCACCGCCTTGCTGTTATCGCTGCCAAGCGGGCGGGTCTCAGTGCCGAGCATCAGGCCCAACACACCTTTGCGCCGACCCTCTGCCCTCGTCTCAAACTCCCAGTCGTCGTACGGCACCTTGTCCGACAGCTTTGTTCCACCACCACCTCTTCCAGTTCCATACATTTCGTCCATCGGTCTTTCAGCCCAGCAACACGGGGTTACAGTTCGGTCGGGTCGGCGGCGAGCAACACAAGCCTCAGTTCAGTCAGGGCGGCAAGCAACACAGGCCTCGTTCGGTTACAGTTCGATCCAGCAACACTGGCAGTGGGTTCGGTTGGTTACTGCGGGGCTGCACCACAGCACAAGCGTCGAGATAGGGGCAAAGAGCGACGGAGGAGCAGCTAGAGAGTTGCAGCGGAAGGACGGAGGCCCATAACCTGTTGAAAGGTCGGGTCGTCACACAAGCGGGAGCCAGCAATGGTGTATAAGTCGCAAGAACAATACGGGGGGTACAGGCGCGACGGGGGGATAAGAGCTAGAGTACATAGAGAGTCAGGTAGAAGATATAGGAAGTGATAGGAATCGCGCAGTAGCAGACAGAGAGGGGGGATGATGGGAGACTAACGAGGACGCGTGACTGGCCTAATTCAATACATCTCCGCCGTCGGGAACGCCGCCATCAGAGCAATTGCCGTATCCCGGCGGGTGCATTACTCATTGGTCATATCCCGACTACTGGACCCATATCCCGACTCTCGGAAGCTTATCGATGACGGCGCTGAGGACGGATACTTAAACGCGGCAGGATCCAGCAGAGGGCTATTGCAATCTCCAACACGATGCGTAGTATACTTGTCACCGGAACGAACCAAGGTCTGCCGAGTCCGCACTCTAATTTGAACAATCACTCAATGTGGTCGCCAGGAATCGGAATGCATACGGTGCATCAGCTGGCGATAACCCCCAACGTGCTTGTCTTCATGGGTGAGTCACACGCAACGATATGGGTGGTTGCAGATCCGAATTTACTTGCAGGTGCTCGTAAAATTGCGGCTGCAGAAGACGCAAAGACCAAGTTCGAATCTGAGATCCACCCTTCATCTGTTGTGGTGCCCCTACAGCTCGACATCACAGACGAGGCCTCCAGAAACGCGGCCCACGAGACCATCGTCGCACGGTTGAAACGACAAAACCTCGCCGGTTTGGACGCGCTCGTCAACAAGTGCGCCCTATTCCGATTCAAATTTCGTCTGAACTAAGTATCGTTTCAGTGCTGCAGTCATGTCTACTTCGTTCCAGGAGACATACACGGTCAACGTTATCGGAACGGCCGCTGTGACGGCACGCATGCGGACGCTGCTCAACGAAGGCGGCACGATCGTCAACGTCTCGTCGGCCATCGGGTCTATCGCCCTCTTGTTGAACACGCCGGAGCTCCCGAGCATGCCGGCGTACAGTTCCAGCAAGACGGCGCTGAATAACCTGACCGTGCAGTGGGCGACTGAAGAGAAGAAGAAGGGATCAGGCATTCGTGTCGTGTCGCTGTGCCCAGGTGCCTAATGGGTTATCATTCTCGTTTGCACGCTCAAGCTGATACTCCATTGCCCAGGCTATGTCAACACAAGGATGAACAACCACACCGGCGTGCTTACACCTGCGAAAGGGTGTATGATCATCGTCGCTGCGGCACTGGCGACCGAGGGAAGAACCGGGGTTTATTATAATACAGAGGGGGATCTAGAATGGTAGATGCCGGACCCTGAATAGTAATCCATGTCAATGAACGTATGAATATAATATACTCTTGAAGGTTGAACATACGTACTATCGACGGATATAATGATAGCCATTGGACGTCGTCTCCTCGCGCCATTCCGCCTCAATCGCCTCTGAGTAGGCGGCAGCGAACGCTGAATCGTCTGGATCATTATATCCCGAATGATCGTATCCTGGCAGCGCCGGAAGCCCGACTGAAAAATACTTGCAGTCCGCGCCCACACGGTGCACCTAAGTACGCCCAATTCCCTCGCTTTCACGGGTCCAGGGTGTCGCTGTCCACTCAGGCCAACCCCAGCAATCAAATGGCGCAGATGATGTTCTATCTTCGATTACAGCAACGACAACGCGCATGGCTACGGCGAATATCTGGGGTACCTCGATGCGAAGAAGCTGTATCCCGACTTCAAGCCAATCTCGGTCAGGGACTTTATGAGTGAGATGTTGGTGGAAAAAGCAGAGATGTCGTATCCGTGATGAGGCGGACTATTTAAACCATGCTATTGTGGTAAATTATTGTTCGGACTTCGAGTTACTTGAAACAAAAACAGGGAATTGGCCCAGGTCATTCACGATAGACCGTCCAACTTTTCTTCCAACGTTCGTCAAGTTGGGGACCAAGTTGGGACCCAAGTTGGAGCCCAAATCGGGCCCCAAATCCTATTATGAAACACCCTATTCATATGATCAATCAACTGCAACATGCACAATTATCTCTCCCACTCAACTCCTTGACCTCTGACCTCGACCGGTCGTCCTCGTAATCTGTCCAGGTTGCAGTATCCAGATTGGGGTGCCAGCAATGAAGTCCCTGTATTATTGCCCGCACGCGCGCCTGATAGAGCAGAGTGATTGAGACTTCCCGTTTGTAGTTCGCCGACAATTCCCTTTGGTAGTTGGACAAGGCCGCTCTGACTTTTTGCTGTGCTTCGAGATCGTCTAGCCAAGGCCACAGTTCATCGGAATAATCCCCCGCGAGCTTTTCTTTAACCTGCTCCTCACTGACCGAACCCTCTGCGTAGAGTTCCCATAGCTCGCAACCCAAGACTTGTTCCCGCAGCTCCTGGACCCAGTCCGACTCCTCGCATGGTCCTCTAGAATAAATGCCGTAGACTGCTGTCGCAAACCGTATCTGGTGGGCCGGATGAATGGCGGTCAGTGGACGGCTTTCCCTTCTAGTCATTGTGAGCAACGTTTCAGCGGCCTTGTATGGCACCACGTCCGACACGCAATGCTCAAGATATTCCGCCATCACCACAAGGATGGCTTCGGTTACTCGACCGCGGGAGGAATAGACTGCATCAGAACTCGGTATCGCAGTCTCTGTGGGGAGTAGATGGTGCTCGAACAAAGCAGGTTCCTCCCACTCAGAGCATCGGTTGACTGTGAGCCGCTCTGCCAGGATCTGGGCTTTCAAGAGGCCAATTATCGAGTGGGTGAGTGAGAGAAAAGGAGTTTGGGGGATTGAAAGACGCCCCAAAAGTGACTCCATGGAAACCAAAGTCCGCGCATGGGGAACAACCCCGCCACGTTGAAGTTCGAGGTATTCACGCGGATCCGGTTCGTAGCCAAAGGATGCTAGACGCCACAATGCGATAAACGATTCTTCCTGCATCTCGAGTCCCCCGAATAGATTTTTGGGAAAGCAACGCCACAACGACCTTTGAACTTCACGATCACCGAAGATGTACTGCAATTTATGGCGCGAAAGGGCAGAGACCTGCCAATTCAACAGGTCAATGACGGCCGGGGGGATGTTGTCCTCCTCCAGTGGGCGCCACAATGACAGCGAACTCCGTATAACGTGTAAGATCCAGGGTGTTTCCGTCTCACTTGATTCGGCTTTCAACTTGTGTAGCTGAGTTGCTTTGAGAGAGGGGGGTACCGATCGAGAAATTTGGATAGTTAAATGTGTACCAAACCACTTGTATGGGGGAGAATCCAAATGAGTTGACTGCGAAAGATATTCCAAGATGATCTGGAAAGGAATTTCGATGAGGGCACTATCGATCCGGGACCGGAGTTCGGAAACGGAATTCGCAAGGGGTTCCGAAATAGGAAGCATGTACAGGGATCGACGAACATTGTTGAAGGAAGTTGAGATTTGCTCCAACTCCCGGGTGCGGTCTCCCGCTTGCATCTTTTCGTCAGCTTCACAAGCTTCAAGATGTTCTTGGAGCCTGGTTAACCGCCCTTTGGCCACGCAAAATGCGTTCCATAGCCACATTGCTTTGGCAGGTATCCGGTAGATGGCGAGGCGTGAATCCGCTTCGAATGACAGTGGACGTAGGTGCATATGGGTGAGATCCACGGCCCATGTGCTGCATCCGTCCTGGGATGTATCGGCAACCGAGAGGCTTGCAAGAGCCCAAATGGCTTTGTAGCAAGTGATGTTCCGTCGCACACTGTTCTCCGAGGATAAAATCCCATGGTCGCAGCTATCGAGGAGAGAGTCGATCCGATTGAGTAAGCGAATATCGGGATTGTGGATTAAACCTCGGATGTAGGCTTCATACGCATGCCGCCTGTAAGTCGGGCCCCATAACACGTCAGGAAGTGCCTCGACAAATGGTTCCAATTCAATATCGTCAGCAAGTGATTTCACCGTCCAGATCAGCGCTTTGAGATCCCTATCTGAGCGCTTTTCTAGTACCGTACGAGACATGGCTTCCACCTGCGACGGCTGTGATCCAACAACGCGTGTGGCCGAAGGGCTTGATTCCACGTCCGAGTGTATCTGGGAATCCCGACGATTCCAGAGACGTCCTCGGAAGATCTTCCAAAACGCTCCAGACAGTGGAGTGCGGTATGGACAATCCAAATACCACAGGGGAAGGAAAGTCAACGCTGAATAGACGGCTGCCACGATAGCGAGAACCGCGGCAGCAACGACTGTCATCGCAAGATTCACGGGGACGAGAAATGCGACGAGACCGCAGAAGAAGAGGATCAGAGATCCGTGGAGCAGAAGGGGAATGATCTCGACGACGGAGTGCATCTGAAATCGCTTGAGGCCGAAGTACAGGTACGAGAAGATGCGGTACTAACGAAAAGCGAAAACGAAACTCGGCAACACTCGGCCGCATCACCCGGCATACTGCCAAGCTGGTCACGCCTGTCATCCTTCAATGGCTGTGTCCCGTCGCTTCTTTCACTCCGGCCACATCCTCCGGCGCTTCTGCCGGCGCTCATCACCAGCTCGTCTCGTACTTGCGCTCGTTCAACGCTCGTTACTGCACTTTACTGTCAAAGTACCTCACCCAATGTCAATCTATGTGCCCACAGTACTCCCGGGTCTATGACCCAGTCAGAACCAAATCAGAACTCTCACCCAGCAGCTTGTTCTCGCGGGTTTCGTTTCTCGCTATGTTTGCACGTGCAGCGCGCTCGTTTCACTTAATCCCGACAAATTGCGACCCTGAGGCCAGGGACTGCTATAAAATGGTGCAAACTTTCCTGCTGCTTGACATCGCACACCCCCACTTTCCTTTCAGTCCCACTGACATTCGCAAATTCAGACGGGCCGCATTATGGCGGGTGAGTCTGGGTGTCGATGATCCGTGCTAAAATTTAAATATATTGTCAGGATACGAGAAGCCCAGGCTTCGTTCCTGTTCCGATAGACGATCTGTGCAGCGGAACACTATAGTTCTTCGACTCTTTATCAGCCTTGTAATCAGCACCCTCTTTGCCTTCTCGTTGAATCTCCTTCTGCCGCGGGCGAATGCCTTCGATGTTGGCTATCTCTCTGGGTACATGTCTAGCTTCCTGACGATCTGGAGTGTTGTTATTGGTAAGACCATTAACCCGCTGTCAATTGCAATTATCTCAGGTTTTCTCGCAGGTCAATTCTTCTTTCCTATGAAGATTCAGCCGTCTCAAGTGTTCAACGTCGTCGCCATGCCCTTTCATAGATCACATGTATCGCACATGCGGATGGACCGCCTACGTCGCTGCCCAAGCTATCGAGATCCTTCATTGATTCCATATCCATTCTCTCGCTTCGTTTCAATCCTTCGCCCCTCTTTCTCTGTGTTGGGGGCCATAGCCTCACGGTTTTTGGCCCCTTTGCTCCCACTGCCTGGGCGTCTTTTTGGCTTTGGGCGCAGTTGGTCCGGCTCAAATAACCACCATCGTACGCTCTGTGTGGTTTTGCTTGAGATCGGGACCTCATTCACTTTCCAGGGACAATTTATGTCGCACAAATTCGACTTTCGGGCCGTCTCTTCGACTTCTTACACAGATTGTATCGCTCTGATAATCAATACTGTATGTCCCGTCTTGTTTCTTTGTGATTGGTAACTGAACTACTCCTCAGGGTCAATCTACGTTGCCCAAATTCGACTTTCTGGCTGTGTCTTCGACTTTTTGAACAGCTGGTACCACTCAGGTAGCAACCGTTGTACGTCCCGTCCTCCTTTGCTTTACATTGGGTCCTGATTCACTTCTTAGCGACAAACTATGTCGCACATGCTCCGGTTGTGCGTCTTCGTGGGGGAGCCAGCTCGGACGGCGAAACATCCGATGAAGATGGTAAGTCATTGGTTGTTCTTGAGATGGGATCGGACAACAATTGACGTTCTTCACTTCAGACTTTGCGGTAGAATCCGACGCTCCAGGCCCGTCTGGCAAGCGCAAGCTCAAACCCAAACCCTCGAACCCACGCAAATCAGCAAAGATGAAGGGCAAGGCACGCGCAGTTGAGGTGGAGGCTGACAGAGGCATCCAGGTGACTTTGGGGAGGGGAAAGGCGAGTGGGATATATGTCGATGAGCTTATTTATATCGGCACTGCTCCGGAGACGTGGGAACCGTCTGACCACCGTGTGGCTTATATTTTGGATGTAACGGACTCAGTGCTCACCGGAGTGCCTGGAATTTCAAGGCAAAACTTTGACGGTGGATGCGATGGTGAAAAAACAGGTATGTGATTTGCAATACCGTGCTTCTCTGCTAACCTTTCCCAGTGTCAGGACTCGTGGACTGGACCGACTGGCTCGCGCAATCCCAAACACCTGGCGGAGGTTGTTGTGCTCGACGATGGTATAGCCATCGACTGTCGTCGGTCAAACCTGTCTTGTGGTGCTTTCTTCACCTGTTCTATGGCTGCCTCCGACTATCTTGAAGGCTTTGAACGCTCTGAGGACGACTCAGAAGATCTTGTTTCTGCACCTGTGCGAGCTGCGAAGTCCGCAGAGGCCGGCAGTCTTATTGCAATCGCTACAGAGTACGTTTGCTTTTTGATGACATCCCAGCTTCTAACGCAGCAATCTTTCCAGGTTCTACCAGAGCGTCAACTCTAAATACTGCACAGCACAAGCAGCCAACGAGACCTTTCCTTGCGGTGGGCACGCCGTTATGCGCAAATTTACACATGTATGTCTCAATTCTTCTTCGTCGATTCCGTCCTGGCATCTCAATTCGTCACAGGGAGCTACTAATGGCAAACTATCATTTATCGGTTGCTCCAACTGGTCAGGCCAATGACGATGTCAAGCACCGTTTCACCAAGATCCCGCACTCTGTTCGAGAGTCCATCCTTCGTAACATATTCCGTGGTGAGCCCATCGAGGTCGACGACGACGACGTCGTGGTGGGACCGTGTCAACAAATCTGTCACCCCGCTCACCTCCCGAACAATAAGCTATGCCGTGAGTTGTTCCTACTTAGCTGGTTTGTGTACTTACCACCTCATAGCACGCACACATTTCCGCGATGGGCGCAATGTCCGCGGAACATTGAGCCGGCGGGGCTGTCTGGCGAAACTTACAATATTCATCCCTATTGATGTGTTAGACTTGCGCGCCGTCGTGATTCCATCGAAGTGTCGACACAGTCACCCGATTTTTCCTCGCGTTAAGGTTCCTTTCGCTGCTGCGGATCAGTATCGTCAGTGCATTAAATCAACGGGCCCGATCGGCCTAACAACACTTCGTGTGGACAAGTGTGAGTTTCCCGATCCTTTACACGACATGGGTCTGAACTTGACTATACAGCTTCAACTACTCGTGCCATTCTGGGTGGAAAGCTTCCCCAGGAAGTGCACCCAAGCCTTATCAACAACCGAAAGCGACGTGAGTTGGTCTCTGCCGAAAAGATGAAGAAGTTTCCGCATGGCACTGGATTAGCAGGTCAGATTTTTCTCGCAGTGTTCGGTTCCCAATCTAACCTTAAACCAGGGGTTTGGAACGAGTTCGAACTGGATAAGGCCCGTGCACCTGAGGATCGTTATATCCACGCGGTCAACACGCTTGTAGACGATACGCACGTCATCGTTTCACTTAATCCAGAACTTGCGGCGTTGACACTCGAAGCGTCCTGGATTATGGTTGATACCACCTTTGCGGTCGTGCATGGTAAAACCAACGAATGGAAACTTCTGATATGGTTAAACGGCCTGGATAAGCGTGAGTCAATGTCAGTCCAATTCGTTAATGCTATCCCACTGATTCGGATTGCCAAAGGTACTGTCATCGGACGCGTCTGGAGTAATCGTGCTACCCGCGAAGCCTTTGTACTTGTCTGGAATGGAATCTTCCAAGCAATCGAGTCAATCACCGGTACAGCCTTGAACTTCAAAGTCTTTTCCAAGACGTCCTGTCTTCTTGGCGCTCTCGGTGACTCTGAGGGTGCACAAGCGCAAGCCCTCGGAGATGTGATTATTCTTCGACGATTGAACTTGAAGGAAGTGAATGGAACGGCGAGCGTGGAGGTTGACGTTATCCTCATGTTCATATGGAAAACATGTATTGTACATTTCAACCGGTCAGTTTCTGTCAAGTCTAGAGTTCCTTGAACTGATCCATACTTGTAGCGGTGTCTTCGCGTTGGAATCGTACATCGAAGAAACCATCTTCGAATATCTATTATCTTTTCCGTATCTGGAAACGGACGAGGACATTCGAGAATACTACTCATTCTGCAACTCATCTCCCAACAAGAAGCTCAAGGGTGCGTTTCTTCTTTGCTGTGTATTCCTACTGCTCACCCGTGATTTAGCCTGGTGGACGCACAAACTGAGTTACCCTTGGCTTCTTCCGTCTTTGAACCGCCAGCTGAGCAAAATGGACAACAAGTTTTGGGATTTGACTCCTCGAGACACGAATCCGATTGAAGGTTCACACGCTCAAGACAACCAGGTGAACAAGACAAACTCTACCCTTCTCGAAGCACTTCTTCTGTGAGCATTCTGTTAAACTGTGAGGAATATTCTGCTCACAACTCATTCACAGCGCCCGTCAATTTGATTGCGACAATGCACGTGTCATCAAAGCGTCCATTGAATTCGGAGTCTGGGAGAATGGTAACAACTCCATACGTGCACGGTTCACCTCCCAGGCTGCTCGACAATCACGGGCGCATAACAAGAAGGCTGTGGCGGCGATGTCAGAGAAAGGTACAAAGAAACTCAAGGACCAACTCAAGGTGGCGGAACGTCGCGCCCAAGAGCAGGAGCAGGAGATTCAACGTCTCCAAACGCAGCTGGGGCTTGAACCCACACCCTCAACGCCACAAGGTAAGCTTTCGCTTTCCATCTTGAAGCCCTTGCCGTTACTGAGTCGAACATTATAGCGGGGCCATCAAGAATCCTCCGCACTCGTAAGCTTGTCCGATCTACGTGGCCTGCAGATATTGACGTTGATTCAGCCTCTACACCAGAACAGTATATCGATGTTGATCACCGCACACCGTCACGTCCCTTACGGATGAAGGCCCTGGACATTTTTTCTGGACTTCGCCCGATGACTCCAATTGCAGAGCCCAGATCCGACTTCGACTATGCAGGTGCTCTCAACTCCGATATTCTGGATAGTACATTGCAGCGCATTCAGGATGCCCATCCAATGTACCCAGTCAACGGAGACGAGGAGATTCTGGCTTCCGACCCATATCCCGTCCCTAGATAATATTCCGCTTTCTCTTACTCAGTTACTCTGTCTCCTGACGCCTCAATAATTGCACACTCATTCCCTTTACCGTACCCTTTACCGTACCTCTTGATTTAATCGTACATTAGTGTCCTTATCATGAACTCTATTCCCAATGCCCCTCCAATCTAAACATCGACCTCTCAG
This sequence comes from Mycena vitilis, assembly GCA_029203975.1. NCBI lineage: Eukaryota > Fungi > Basidiomycota > Agaricomycetes > Agaricales > Mycenaceae > Mycena > Mycena vitilis. The sequence continues at coordinate 24,294 of JARGYF010000181.1, forward strand.
CCAACTCTCAGCAGCACTTGGCCTTCCGATGATGTCCTGAGAGCAAACAGCCATGCGTACTAGCTCATTAGAGACAAAACTAAGCTAGACTCCAGCAAAGTATCTAATGTAATGTTCTTTCACGGAGAGGAAACCGGTTTCCTGTCACGTGCACGATTGATCCCCTCCGGAGGGGAGTTTTTTGGATGGATGCTCGGGCTTGGTGCATGTTGGTGGTCGATAAAGGAGCAATGAGTTCATTTTAGGGGCACGGGCAAACAATACATCTCATCGGACTGCACCTTTCCAGGGTTTTTCTTGAAGTTCTCGTGTGATTGGTGCTTGATTTTGGTCATTACAAGTCCAGGCGAGAGCAGAATCACCTCTAATCAATTTTAGCGTAGTCTCACAGTGCCAAAACGCACCTCCAAAGAGTTACTTACCGTCAGGATCCGGGGCAATGTGGTCTGTAATCCATTTGCGTCGAGCTGGGATTGATGCCATCACGGAGGGACCCGAAGCCCTTGCCGGCCATGGTAGCCACAGCCACATCAGGCTCCGGGACCGGAGTACCGGAGTGACCGCCAAAACTAAGCGAGGCGTTACCACGGCTATCTACGGCAACCACCCGGCAGTCTATTTATATATAGTTTCGTTTTCGTTTCTTGTATATACTCGAGAAGATGCGCGCTCGGAGGGCTGGCGCAGAGCGCATGTCTGTGTTATGGAGAAAATCCCGGGACCATTGTTGGACGAATGTTGCAATGAGCGCACAGGCGAGACTGAAGCCGAGACTGATGAACCACAGCACATTGCAGATAACGGAAGATGTGGTGGGAGAAAACGGAGTGGGGGAAGGCAGGTCGAGCGCACTCCCATTCGCCGACGCTGCTAGCTGATGCGATATCTGGGCAAGCAGCTGAACGGTGAGATCGCCCGAGTCGGCGTTGAGTGTGTTGAGGAATTATTTGCCTTGTGGCAAACCTCGAGTCATCCGGCTGCACAGCCCTGCGCCGCACAGCAATGTGGCCAGCCTCGAGGCGCACAGGTTTTTAATGCACGCAGCATTTTAGTGTGCGCAGCACTTTAGTGCGCACAGCCTCGTAAATGACTCACCTACTTATGACTCCACTTATGACATCATAGCCTCTTTCCCTGTAGTATATAAGGCCCTCGTATTCTAGCTGTAAAGACATCGAATTCAATCTACTCTGAACCCACCACTGTTGTCCTCACCACCACACACCCACACCTCAAGTTCAATAGGTTATTGGCCCCCGCGCTTGAACTACCTGTTGTACCTTTCACTACTTGTGTTCTATCACTTAACAAAGCACATTCGCACCACCCAATCCTTGATTCTATTGCAGATCTTGGACGCGAGCCGAGTTATTGATAAACACAATGTCCGACAATTCTTCTACCGCGTATCGCATCAAGGTGCTCGAGGATGCTGCTGGCTACTCGACGTGGTTTACGAAAGTTGTTGACATTCTTACCGACCAAGATCTCGACGAGTACGTCGTAGGGAGCCACAAGTTACCTCCAACGGTGCTTGACCCGGCTGCCCCCACTGCGGTGGAGACTTCTCTGTTAGATGCTTGGAAGAAGAAACAACGAAAGGCTCTTTCCGTCATCCGCTTACGCGTTGGCGAAAACCCCATGGCATTCATTCAGCAATGCACTACTGGTGTTGACGCTTGGGATAAACTCGCGGCAGTTTATCAGCCCAAGGGTGCAATCTCGATCATTCGACTCCGTCGGCAGCTCTTACGCTCTGCTTGCGCAGAGGGGGAGAGCATCTCGGGCCACATACGAACACTCACGCAACTCCGTACAAGCCTTCAAAATTTCGGTAGCGTCATCTCCGAACCGGAATTCGCCATCATCATTCTCACCTCTCTTCCTGATTCCTGGGACACTTGGGTTTCCGGCATTGACCTCACAGCTATCAAGCTGTCTGAGGACATCATTTCGCGGATTCTCCAACAAGCCGGCGCTCCTGACGCAAAGCCCAATGCAGACGGAGACACAGCGCTCTCGGCTGTACACCGGTACAAACCCCCTCCCCACGGCAATCACGGTAACCAAGATGGCGCCTGCTACCATTGCGGCCGTCGCGGTCACTTCATTCACGAGTGTCGAGACAAACAAAATGGCAGGACTTACACCGAGCAGCAGAGACAGGCCAACTATCACGGGACCAACCAGCGCACCGGTACCAGCAATTCAGCGGCTAACGTAGCCCAGGCTCCGGTATTCGACAGTGCCGACCCTGATATTGTGTTCATGGCCCAACTGCAGCGTGACCTGACGAAGAATTCGTGGTTATTGGATAGCGGTGCCAGCACCCACATCACCAATAATCAGTCTCTCTTCACGTCGTATACTCCTTTGAAGGATCATACCATCATCGGTATCGGTTCTCAGAAGGCGGCAGGCTTCGGAGTAGTCAGACTCCAATTCACGGTCGACGGGAAACAAACCATCGTTGTGCTCCAACGTGTTCTGTTCCTCCCGGCTGCACCTCACAACCTCATTTGTCTGGGTAAACTTCACCGAGCTGGTTACTCTCTCAGGTTTCCACGCGACTCCCTCGAGGTCGAGATCGTCTCGAAGCAGGGAGCAAAGCTCGCACACTGCCGTAACATCGGTGATGTTTACGCCCTGGGTAATGTCACACCCATCCCGGCTCGTCACTTCACAGTTGACGATTACGCCCCGGCAATCCCTTTCGACGCGATGCGGCTCGAGGGGGAGAGTAAGGATAGCGAGCCTGCATCGGTTCCAACTCCTTCTACTCCGCCGGCGAGGCCCCCGATCCCTCCAATCCAAGTACCTCTGCTCGTTCCCGATCCTCCGCCAACGTCACCGGCGAGCGATTATTTGCCCTCATCACCGGCAAATGAACCACCATCCACGTCGACGGCTCCCAAACCGCGCAACATCCTCACGATGCCGCCGCGCGAGCCTCGAACTTCACGAACAGCAGCACAAGGTACCAAGATTTACAATGCGGATCAATATTTTCGCTCTCTTCGTCACGGCAAAGCTGACGAGCATGACGAGCACGTAGACGACATTGCTAATGTTGCCATCTTCGAGGAACCATCTACTTCCCGGCGAGTTGCGCTGCACCCGGACGCCCACGACTGGCGGACAGTGATGGTATCTGAACTCAAGTCATCTGATGCGCTTGGCAAGTTCACGATGGAATCTGAACTCAAGCCTTCACATGCGCTTGGCATGTTCACCACCGAATCCGAACTCAAGCCTTCACATGCGCTTGGCACGTTCATCTGGAAAACGCTCCTCGTTCTACACGGCACGGAGTATTTCGGGCCTACAGTGCCTCTGGACCCCGGCGTAACGCCTCGAGAGCTTACTACGGGCGAGTCCTATCCCGAAATCCAGTGTGTTTCTCAGTCTATGGTTGGAGGAGTACTGCACACTGCCATCACCACACATCCCGACATTGTGTACGCAGTTCAATCACTCTCTCAATTCAGCGCCAACCCTGGACCTGCTCATCTCACAGCCATTCAGCATGTCTATCGCTATCTACGCGGTACATGCTGTACATATCCCGTAATTGCCGATTCGGATATCGAGATGCACACCGATTTCTCATGTCCTCAACTTCACACGGAGGTTGATCGGGCAAACTCTACGGACAAGCGAAAGTCCCTGTCTGGTTACGTTTCTGCATCCGCAGGGGGAGCAACCACTTGTTCCACGAGACAAGCTGCCATCACGCTCTCTACGATGGACATTGGATATGTTGCGCTGTCTCATCTCGCACGCAAATATTCACGGCTCCGCACCCTGTCCACGAAACATGACCCTCCTTCCGCTCATCCCTTCCCCACTTTCCGCGACGACTATGGCGCTATCGACTTCACTTTCAATGCCGGCTGCCATGCCCATTCGGAAGATATCGAGACGCGACACCACTTGATTCGTGACTGCGCAGCTTCTAACGAAGTATCAGTTCACCACTGCGCATCTGAGGACGACCTTACGGACACATTCACAAAACTGTTTTCAGGTACTCAGCACGAAGGATCAAGTCTGCAAACTCGGAGTGACTCGAGTTTGAGGGGGAGTGTTGAGGAATTATTTGCCTTGTGGCAAACCTCGAGTCATCCGGCTGCACAGCCCTGCGCCGCACAGCAATGTGGCCAGCCTCGAGGCGCACAGGTTTTTAATGCACGCAGCATTTTAGTGTGCGCAGCACTTTAGTGCGCACAGCCTCGTAAATGACTCACCTACTTATGACTCCACTTATGACATCATAGCCTCTTTCCCTGTAGTATATAAGGCCCTCGTATTCTAGCTGTAAAGACATCGAATTCAATCTACTCTGAACCCACCACTGTTGTCCTCACCACCACACACCCACACCTCAAGTTCAATAGAGTGATTTGTAGCTCTCGATAATGAATGCCGTCAAAATGGAGGAAAAGAGAGCCGCCTATGAATGGCGTGTCGGAAAATCAGACAGAAAATCAAGGATTCCACTTACAAAAATGGGAAGCCCCTCCATGTCGCCTTTCCAGCTCTCCACCAAGCCTCTGTCGTACTTCTCTGCTTCAGAAACGTAGACCGCCCAAAGTTTGGCGGCTGCGGCCTCTTCGTCACCTATGGATGGACGTTAGACACGACCTTTCGAGGTCATAAGGATCACACCTTGGACAGCAGCAGCATCTGTTTTGCTGGCCATCGTCGTAGCTGACAAGATATGTACCAGCTTTGATGCCAACTTTGATTTGTCGGATTCGGAGCCCCGCTTCAAGGCTTGCCTGCCCAAACGGAGTAAATTTGCATGTCAGCCGCGAGTCGCGATGTAATTTTTTAGGCCAATAAGCTCTGATGCACTATGATCTCTTTGGCATTGGTATTCCAGTTGCCGCGTCCAAGCTTTGAGCTCCGAGTTGGGCCGTCGACGAAACATGAAATTACCCATCCATTGGGCGCCGGAGCCACCGGCGATTCGCGAAACAGTCGTACCTGCCATCCCAATTGCGAGATATCGGACATTCTACTATGTGATGTACGTCTTGGAGAGCTCGACTTGGAAGTGCCATTACAGACGCACGTCGCAGGGGCACACCAGGCCTTCCGGAAGGACTCCTCTTCGGAGCAATCACGGACTTGGGTGTTTTCCTTTTCCTGTCTTGCCGGTGCATAGCTACTCATTGGAAGGAGTCCGGTGTTCGTGTTGGCACGGGCTTGTCCCTCAGTTACTTTTACTTGACTTTTGCCCCGATTCCGGGACAAGTAAATTGAATATTACGCGACGCGCTTAGAAAGGCGCCCGGAATCAAACACCGTCGGCCCGGGGGATGGCCGCGTCCGCCACTTCCTAGTTCTACGCCAGCGATGGTTGTTTACGGTCTCCCTCATAGCCTACGGTTTTCGATTGAGATACAGCTCACAGGTTTACCAATCCTCTTCGGTCGTCCTGTCAGTGGAGTCCGGTAAAACATCGGACTATAAAACATCGTTCTCCCTTCGGTCTCCTAGACGGGACGTGATTCGCGATGCCGATCATTGAGCCTGAACTTCTGGCCCAGCAAAAAATAGCTTGGTTGGAGGACTTTGGAGGACCTTAGCTCGGGTGCTGTTTTGTGTGCCGGTTCGATGCCGGTTGCTGCTGTTCTTGGGTCGAAATTCGGCGCTCGAACCGAGAGCGGCAGCCTGAGGATGGTTACGCAGATAAGGTTTTTTAATCTTTCGACGAAAAATCCGGTCCTGCACGACAAGGAACCATCATTTGGGTCCCACACGCTCCAAGGTACAGTTGAGTCTAGTTGAGGATGGAGCTTTTGGGCTGCCTGTATCGAACGTGACGAGTATCTCGTTTGGCGTACAAGTCCCGAGGTGGGGGGGAAACTGACGCGGTTCCACAATCGGATCGAGTTCTCACTGCGGTTCGCCCTGCCGGATATCCTCCGGGTTGCTTACTACGCAAGACTCCGTAGCGGTCATTGCAGACCGTGCAACTTTAATGGTTTCAAACGAGTCACTTGATTTGGGTCCTCGGCATATATTCTGCGCGATGCCTAAAAGGACTCATAGCCTGAGAACCTAACGATCGATCAGTGGCATCTGCTGACTCCCACTGCGTCCCGTTTTCGAAGGTACTTATGGAAGATAATGGGTCCGCTGACATGACAATTCAATTGTCAGATAGCTGACAAATGACTGTCATTTCCTGACTGACAGTTAATTATTTAATTTTTGGCTGAAAAACCCGCTGACAGTCCTGACAATTACACCCCTTGTCAAGCTGCTTAACGGATCTGCAGGGGCTCAAGTTCGTCACGGAACTCTACCTCAACGATATTCCTTCCATTCCTACCTCCCGCGTGGCAGCCACACCTATATCAAAGCGATATCAGACGACTTCCGGACACGGCAAACACCGAAAGGTGATGGATGAGATCAAATACTGATCGACGAGATCAAGCCGCGGTAAATCGGCTCAAAAATAAGGTCTGGAACGACGTTGAACAAGCTTACCGTGTAAATATGTACCAAACCACCTTCTGTAGCATCCCAGGACAGCAAGTGGGCCCAGCAGTTGCCATTAAGTTGTGTTTTCCCAAATAGGTAATTGTCAATTGTTATCTGTCAGTTCTGACAGTCAGCCTGACATTCTGACTGACAATCAATTATTTTCTTCAAAGTGGAATTGTCAGGGCCCCGGCCCCGGCCCGTTCAACTTCAACTTCAAGATATGAGTCAACACCCTTTCATGACCAGCTTTTCCATCGCGTAATTTATGGCCTACCGTGGACGGCTTAAACCCCGTACCTCAGCTGCACATGCAGCATGCGTAGTGTTCACGATAGTAACATAGTAACAATAAATATGTGTTCTGTATGCTGGTGCCCAGCTACAGTAACTTTAAGGGGGAGCTTGCCTCTTCCGACTCTCTGTTGACTCCTTGGGCACAATCAAGCTTGCGTACCAACCTGAGGTTGTACTTACACCGGAGACTACTGGTGAGTCATACTTTTACCATGTACCATGTACGTACGTATTCAATAGCTCAGGCTGGCCATGTCGGTCGGAGATGTAAAGGACAACAAGAAGCGGGGAAAAGAGAATGACGTGCCACGGGGCAAAATACCGGTCCGAATAAGGCTCTAGCTGTTTCTTGTGTAATCGGACCGCGATGGAATATACCTGATCCCAACCACTGCCACCAGTGGTTTCTGCTGCCGAGAATTGATTCCAAGCAATTCAGATGCTCATATTCGCATCCCGAGCTCGAAAAAAAAGAGCATCATGATACCTCATGACTCAGGCACAACGTTAACGACAAGGGTTTCCTCAAGCTTTCTTTTCGCCTCTTCTTACCTCCTCAGACTCTGCGTGGCCAGTACTGTTCAGAAACCCGATGTTCTGTGTAGCCATCAGTCTACTAGTCATTGCGTCCTGCGTTCCTGATCCCAGGAATCATATATCCCTGGCGCCGGCCGCGCCAATGTGACTCCTCCACAACATTGTTGACAAGTTGACAGTCACCACCACACCTACAACTTGACGATTCAATCGCGACCCTGACGACATGTGATCGCGTTTGTACCCAACACGTGCTCGTGACGTCACGCCAGGTGGCGTGAGGGACCACGCCTTTTCCGAAACTTCTTCGCCAGATCCCAGAATTCTCTCAAAGGCGCACAGAACAGCCGGCACTGGAGATGAGCGCCAGCATACAGCCATACACGGTGGAGGTTGAGTCCGATTTCGGTAGATCTGGTCGAATGGTGCGGGAGCCGCAAATTCTACGCTGTGGGGTCAAGTTGACAAGCTCCCAAGGCTTCATGCGCAGAATGTCGGAGGTGAATAGCCTCAGCTCATTTCTCCGTATCTTCTTCGATCCAGATGGTCAGAATCAAGCTTAAATGCGATAAGAAGGTCCCTTGTGGATCTTGTGGTATGTATGTATTTGTTCCGACAAGTATTCCCTTGAATCACGATCTCCACCATGATCTCCACACGACAAATTAAATATCTAGGCACAATGCGTTCAGCTGGTCGTGGCAAACGGTAGGTTTCGCTCGCTCTACGGGGCACAATGCTAAGACGCAGCAGTTCCACGATGGCCCATGTCCCCGAACTCAACAATATCGTTACCGCAATGGGTGCGCGTATAAGGGAGCTCGAACAAGCCCTAGCGACTGCCCGTGGACATGTGTTGGACATGCAAAGATCCATCGACACTGTATTGTCCACTCCCATGCTCACCCGGACAGAGCCTTCGTTCACAACCACTCAAAGGGGCCCTGGCTCGTTCAACGTCAACGCCTGCGGGGATGCCGTCTATTTTGGTCCGACTGCTGGTTCGGAGGTATGCAGAGCGATCAATCACACTCGGGCCTTTTGACCACCTGCCTTCCAGAGTTTGCTGTCTGTGCGCATACATATTGATTAACTACTGATACCCCGTTGATTTCTACCTCAGTTTGAAGGTGCCTCAGTTAATTCCCGGTCTCGATTTCCGTTTACACCCATAACGGAATCGTTTCCCTTCTCATCTGAAAAAACTCCTTGGGACGAAGATCTAGCTCTCCTCCAACTTTCTGCCCATCTTCCGTCCGAGGAGCGGGCCTGGCGTCTATGCGAAACCTACTATCGCAACGGCTGCTGGACTGGCATGCCTATAATGCAATCCGAGATCGTGGAACTGCTGACTCTTGTCTATGACAATATCCCTAGCGAAGAGCAATATGAGCCCGCCACCCTCACACAGAAGATGGCCGGTCTGTTTTTCGTCTTTTGCGCTTGGAGCCTTGGTCGACCTCAATCTTCCTCCGTACAGCCCGAGGCCGATCGCTATTTCGATTTAGCTTGTGCTGGAATGTCCATCAAGCCGTTATTTGAGAACCCAAACGTGGTGACGGTACAGGCGCTGACGCTACTGGCTTGTTATTACTCCCACGGAGGCCCGAGATTTACGATGGATGGGGCCTGGTCGACCATATCGCTCGCTTCCCGTGTCTCGCAAAGAGTGTGCGCAGTTCTTTTGTCTTCTGCCGATGCTAAACTTACTCGTCAGCTTGGGCTGCGTGAGCCCTTTGCCTCCACCGTTCATATCGTTCTTACGGTGGAACAGATCGCGAAAAATCGGCTCCATATTCCCTCCCAGGTTCTTGAATCGAGTTCGGGTATGTTCTAGATCTCTACCCAATCTCTGCACTTTCGTTTTTTACCTTCGACGTACGCACTCTTCTGGGAAACATATTCAATCGAGATGTATTACGTAGCAGCTATCTCGTTGCCCGCTATCTGTTCTTACCAACCGTTTTCAGGGCCTTGCTGTCGGACGTCTGACAGGAACCTTTCTGTCCGACATCAGTTGTCCATTCCCGCCCGACGGTTTGTCAAGTGTTCCCAGGCTGTTTGTATCGCAGTTTATCCTTCAAGCCCATCTGACGTCTATTCCATAGATCGTCAGGCTCGCTGGAGGGGGACGAAAGAGGTAAGCAATACTGACCGGATGGGTGATTGAATCTCACTCGTAGCAGGTTACCGCTCCTATCATGGAGAAATTCCTGAAAGCCACGAGACCTGACTACGACGACGTCCTCGATATGGACCAGCGGATCCGGAAGTACATACACTCGTGTCCGTTCCAAAGGTTTCCCTCTCTTGTCGACGAGCCTCCCTTTGCATATATTCAACGCAATCTCGTTCCGCTTCTTTCTAAAACCAGTGAGCCTTACATTCCTTGGTCATGAGAGCGTTATCAATATTTGCTCTGTACGGCAGTGATATTGTACATCCACAGCCGCTACTTCGTCGAGTTCGTCGAGACTATCCGGGAAAAGCCTACCAATCCGATCTCCAGCTCGTATTCCGCGTCGTTCCTCGCGGCATACCTGAGTGCGAGCGGGATTATTGAGGGCAATAAACGCAACTTTACGATACATCCAGAGCTTTTTACGCGGTGGTGCGCATACGCAGACTTCGTTGTCATATAACTGATTATGAACTCATGGAACTGGTCCAGGTGGAGCAGTTGGAAAAGCTGTGAGTCGTGTCTATTTATTCAACAGAATCTCAATTGATCTCCTCGCAGTGTTTCATGCGGCGGGGTGCTCTATTATTTGTCTTTGTCAACGTTCTCAACTCACACTTGAAACGCCCTATTAGATCATTTTCGGCATCTCCGCAACTCGCTATCCGAAGAAAAATGGCCACCCCCACGCTGTCCTTGGGCTTATTACCGCAGTCGACCTTTTCGAAAAGGGCGCAGCATCCTCATCCCGTGCGCAAAGTGGTCGAGGGAGTTCCACTCAGCTCCTCTACCTATCATCTCCGACAATTGCTTCAGTCGATTCTCCAACGCCTGCTCGAAAAGGGAATCCCACTCGGACGTAAAATCGGAGCTGAATCCGTTACTGCCTAAGCCGCTTGACCCCGAGATTCAACGCGACATCGATATCTTTGTGTGCTCTACCCGAATCATCGGGGGTAAGAGGGAGTTGCAAAGAGCCCTCGGGGCACTTACGTCTCGCACCGAAAATGCCGATACGCAGGCACACGCTCCCGTGCCTGCACCCGCCACAAACCAACAAGAACCAACCCCTCAAAGTCTCGATTCCTATCTCCAGCAGATCCTTGACTCCCCGAATTTCGACTATTTACCGCATACCTCCGAGTCGGGCCTTCCGCACATGTCTTCGGATGACACTGGGTTTTTCGTGCCGTATCAGCCAGCATACTCGGCCGACTCTGGGCTCGCGGCCAATTTGAAGGGTTGCGCGGATTATCCGCAGAATCTGTAAAGCTCGTATTCGCAAGGTGAATGCCAGACCCGCTTTGACTGGTGTTCATTAATGGACATTAGCAGATGTATGTATATCGTGCTTTTATCACCCGATGGAAAACCAAGAGGTTATGTAAAAGATCGTGATGACAAAACGAACAAATATCCAAATATCCATCACAAATGAACTGGATTCATTGATCGGTGAGCTGTGGAATAGGTCCTTATCAGGTGCACGGACATCACTACTAGCTGCAAAAAAAAACCCCTCGATCGGCTGTTCCACGAACTTTGGGTCTCCTGAGGGCGTAACCTGAGTTTCTGTTCGCGGTTTTTGATCCATGCTAGCCAACCCCACTGTGCAGCTTACCTAGCAGTTGCCTGTTCGACTCACCTCAGGCTGGTCTCCACGGTCGGATCTGAGTTGGATCGGAGCCGGCGCCATGTTGAGAATTAGGCGGCGGAGGGATATGTCAAAAAAGAAATCGTGTGTGGGTTGGTATTCCATTGGATTGTCCTTTGGACTATAAGCATGGCCGTGTACTCACACATCCTCAGAACTATCCGCACCAGCGGCACAACGACGGGGGGAAAGATGCGTGAGCACTCCCGCGGATTTATTAATAACCCCAACGGTACTCTCATCAACTTACTGAACTTACTGGAATCGCGTGTCTTTAATTTGTTTGACCCCGCCAGCCACGATCTGTCGTCGGAGGGGTCTTTTTCCTGCCATCATCTTCCTCCTTGTCATCCCTGTTACATTATTGCTACCCTTGACTTGACGGAAATTTATTTGATTCTCAATGATGATTAACCCCGGAGGACGGAGGGTGGGTTGTAACTCCCCGAGTTTTCACGCGTCACCTTCAATGCTACATGCAACCTGGTAACGATTAACTTCAAGTAATCCTTACCCACACGTGAGCCCGTCATTGCCGCGCACTCAGACCAAACAATCTCTTTTCTCTCGTGCCGTTATGCAGGACACCGGAGCCAGCCCGGCCTGCGGCAGACTTTGGCGGATCGACCGCGCTGACGGCCGCGTATGGGGCTGGAAAGGATACTGGTGCCCAAAATCTTGCCCACGCGCACGCCTCCGTCTATGGGCCGACTCGACGAGCAGTGCGCTCTTTGTTACGTCTTCGAGACCCAGTATGTTCCCTGTCTACGGTATTGCCTCTTTTAGCCTCAATCACAGTCGGATATGCTCACACCGCGTTGAATTTCCAGCTGTCATTTCAGTCATCTAGGGTTCTCGGGATGCCTTGTGTGCTCAGGCCAGACAAATGTACGCGTCAGCTCGGCAGCAACATCTCTCAAGTGAAGTGCCATATGACTCAACATGGTAGTAGCCCCGCATCGACTCGGGAGCAGTGAAAATCGCTAGCGACCGCGGAGGCTCCGCTTTTGTCGAGCGGCGTTGCCGTTCCCTCCCTTTAATTGAGTAGCAGTCTCGTCCGTGTCGGGGCGTCTCTGCAGGACCAAACTTGGGAAAATTGCGAATGTTCGTTTGCGAGCGTTAACGTTGTTGACAAGTTGTTGATGCATCCAGGTGAGCCCGTCAGTACCAGTCGAACCGCTGCTAAAGATCAAAATACGTAGACAGTCAATGCCCCGCACGAGACAGTAGATGCCGCGTAAGCAATGAGTATCCCAAGCAGGTGGAGATAAAATCCAGCCAGTGTTGGAAAACCGGCCCGCCCGTATCCGCATTTGGAGTCCACACGCGCGTCTCGGCATATCGGCATACGCGCGTCTCGGCGCATCCGCATCCACGATCCTTGCACTGAAAATGCCGCTGCAAATCGATGTGGCGACGGTACCGGAACCAATCTACCGCGCTAAGTAAAACCAGGTCTATAACAAAAGCCACTAGCGATCGTAAAACGCCCTCAACGACTGTCACCCTTTCTCGCTCACTCAGGTTGCCGCTGAGGCAATACACACCTTCAGTGACTCAACATGTCTTTCTGGGACCCTCCACCACCACCGAAGACCAAACTGGGTGTGTATCGAACCCTGTCGCCCCTTGCAGGGGTCCATGTCTCGCCTCTCCAGCTCGGGGCGATGAGCATCGGCGACAAGTGGGGCGCCATGGGCATGGGAGAAATGGACAAGGCGTCCAGCTTCAAGCTCCTCGACGCGTACTTTGACAACGGCGGCAACTTCATCGACACAGCCAACAACTAGTGCGTCTCTCGCCCATTCGCCTTTGTCGGTGTTCATAGAGTCCATATCCTTGTAGCCAAGACGAGACGTCCGAAAGATTCGTCGGCGAGTGGGCAGAGCGGCGCGCCATCCGCGACCAGCTCGTGATCGCCACCAAGTACACCACGAACTTCAAGGCGCGCCAGGACGCATATGCACAAAAGGTCAACTTCACTGGCAATAATGTCAAGTCGATGCACATCAGCGTCGAGGCCAGTCTCAAGAAATTGCGCACCAGCTACATCGACATCCTCTACGTGCACTGGTGGGACTGGGACACGAGCGTCGAGGAGGTCATGAACGGGTTGCATAATCTCGTCACGCAAGGCAAAGTTTTGTACCTGGTGCGTTCTTCGTAGCTTTTCGAGCTTACTTGATGACACTTGAGCTAAACGTGAACCAGGGGGTCTCTGACACCCCCGCATGGGTGGTCGCACAGGCTAACCAGTACGCCCGCGACCACGGCAAGACACCTTTCGTCATCTACCAGGGCGCGTGGAATGTCCTGGAGCGCTCTTTCGAGCGCGAGATCATTCCAATGGCGCGCGCGCTCGGTAAGTCACATCTCAATCACTTCTGCGGCATGTTCAACCCGATTCTGATGTGCCCCAGGGCTTGCTCTCGCCCCATGGAACGTCCTCGCCTCCGGCAAATTCCGCACCGACGCGGAAGAAGAGCAGCGCCGCGCAACCGGCGAGAAGGGGCGCACCCTACTCGACCCGGAGTGGGAGCGCAACGAGAGCGAGAAGAAGATGTCACATGCGCTCGAGAAAGTCGCCGCGGAAGTGGGCACCGAGAGTATCACCGCCGGTTCGTGTTCCTCGCCGATATAGGGCCTCAGTACTACTGAACAGCGTATCTGCAGTCGCAATCGCGTACGTCCTTGCCAAGGTCCCTTACTGCTTCCCCATCATCGGGGGGCGCAAGATCGCGCACCTCATGTCCAATATCGAGGCGCTCGACTTGACACTATCACCGGAGCAGCTGGAGTTTCTGGAGGGCGTCGTGCCGTTCGATGCCGGCTTCCCTACCTCCATAATCGTGCGTCCTGTCCGATCACCTTTTCAAATCACCCAACGTGAGATTATTCCAGGGCGATGGGACAAAGGGGACGAGTCCGGGTCTGAACACCGCGGCGCACTTTGCCAAGGTGCCGCTCCCTGAGGCGGTTTGTCCGGCGAAGAAGTAGCTGGGGAAGAATCCAGATTAGGAATATAGTGAACACCACAAGTGCGAGTATGAGTGTTAAATTTCCATCACCCGCTTTGAGGTGAATTTGGGTACTGTTTCTGAAATATCACGCGTCATTCAACCGACCCGGCCCCTTCGTCCCATATCCCCATGATCAACCCACGGTGCGCAAGTGAGCTGGAGGGGAAAAAACGAAAAACGAAAAACACGATTATATATGAAGATAAATTTGACGCATCTTTTGGCCGACTCTCGGGATGTGGCAACGTCGTGGTATGTATATATGTATGTATACCATCCAAAGTGTTCCTGACGGCCCGGCAGTAGTTCGAGTCATGCAACACAGATACCGCGCTCTACGTGGTATTACCCCCCTACATCGCGCGGGAATTTGTTGGCAATGCTAGGTTTCCATTTTTTGGGTCCGCAGGGACAACGCAGGGAGAGATCAACACGACGCGTAAAGTTGACGCAACCTTATTATGTAAACTCACAGACTGGCCAGGTAGCGCGACTGTAATAATGTGGCGCGACGCGACACGATCACGTGCTGGACTTGAGTCCGACGCGCATGCGCCGTGCAGTTTACGTGAAGCTAAAGTAATGAGACGGTTGCGGACGATCGAGCATCTGGTGACCGTTCAAATCAGGCATCCTGACGCACTCAATGCAATACCGCACTCGAATACGATACAATACAATATGTATCCGGATTGTGCCAATGCCTGCTGCCGGCAAGCGCGAATTAAGTCAGAGTGGTTCAGATTCCGCAATCAAAATACGGTACAGTTGATTCCCAATGCAGTGCATTTACATCAATTTGTCCAGATGTACATTTTGTCGAGGCCGGTAGCGCCGACAAAGGCCTTGAGGAAACCATCGAGCCCCAGACCACTGAGCAAATTTCCTACGAGATTCAGGACGCTGGCTAAGGGGGTTCTGTTAAAGGGAAGGTGAGCAATGCGAATTGGAGTCAAAGGGAATGGCGCACGGCCCATGGCGTCGAGGAGCGGCCTCTTCGCCTTGGGGAACGAATCGAGCTTGTCCTTTGCCCATTCGATCGTGCCGCCGACCTCCTCCACCAGCTACGCAGAATGGTTAATTAACAGTGCGTCGACAGCGATGAGGCGAATTGGCATTACGATTTTGAGTGCCTCCGCGAGGCGCTTTCCAGGAACAAGGTACTCGTAAAGAATTCGTACCTACGGAGGAAGAATGGGGGTGAGTATAAAGAATTGAATGATGAAGAGGACAATAAGAGGGGGATTAAAAGAGACATAAGAGTATAGTGCGTCGCTGCGCATCCGCCCACAAGAGCGAGAATAAAGAAGAACGATAGAGAGCCGGACGCGGAGGGGAAGACGGCGCGCAACGTCGCCGGACAAAGGTATGCCTCCGCGCGCGAGAGCAACAAACATACTAAATGGACGGGACGAGAATGCGGACGCGCGATAACCGCCTTGCACGAAACACAGAGCCCAAAAGACATAAGAGAGGAAGGACACGTACAGAGTCAAGACAGGCAGTTGACGCGCGGGTTTCCTTCCAAGGCAGCCTGCGCCAAATACAGGGGTGCGCGGGGGCAAGTAGCTGTGCTGAGGCTCGATAACTGCTGGAGCCATTGTGTGCGGGCCGATGTCGGTTTGACGAGAGAGACTTGGTGGAAGGGGATTCAGGAAATGTCAGGTTAACGCGGGCCGACACACACCTGCATAGCTGGACAGGATACATGGTATCGCCGAGCCAGGCGGATAGCATTGGTAGGAATATGCTCCGCTCTCCCCGCGTCCATCCCCGTCGCCAGGCTCGGAAAGGACCACCCAGAGTGCCGCAATACAACCCTGCTCTTCTTCACAACGCCAATGTCGCCATTTAAATTCGTGTTTGCTGCAGTTGATGGTATTGGGGAATCCTAGTGCGAGTTGAGTTGCCGCCGACGAGATTTCAGATTTCAGGATGACTGTGCCACAATGGTAGTCAGATTTCGTTCGCCATGGAAGATGTTGTGAACACATTTCTTCCCTCATCATCGTCCTTCGCCTCCCTTGTCATCGAATCTCCCGCGCTTCACTGTAGCTAGCAAAAACGGTCAGTATCATCCCCGACTCGAGCAGACACCCGAAAATCCGTGAAAGCACACACTGCCACACAGGCAAGAGGCAAGACGCGGATACGAGCGGGATGTACCGGGGAACCATGAAATCTGTCTTCCGACATGCTCCGGCGAGCCTAGACAGATGTGGGAGAGGGCCAGAGTCGATGCGCCAATCGAGCGGGATAGGCGGGCTGAAACAACGCTGAAAAGGCGGGGATCATGCACGTGATCCATCGCCTGTTTGGGAATGTGATGCTGATGGTCACGTCACTCCTTCCCTCTTGTCCGCAACACTCATGCCAAACTCATGCTCAAACACCTAGCGGCGGAGTGGAATTCCTAAATTCCTACGCCAGCGAATTTTCGCTATCAAGATCCAATCCGAATTTTGCTGAGCTTGTACGATCAGGCTAGGGCTAGGACTTCGATGTCGCCAATCTTCCCTGGGCCTTCTGGACCTTGAACTTGCCTTG
The DNA here is from genome assembly GCA_029203975.1 of Mycena vitilis. Lineage (NCBI taxonomy): Eukaryota > Fungi > Basidiomycota > Agaricomycetes > Agaricales > Mycenaceae > Mycena > Mycena vitilis. The sequence continues at coordinate 41,026 of JARGYF010000181.1, forward strand.
AACCACCTCTAAGCATGATGTCTCAGTCGCCTTCTCTGTTTATCCGTCTGCAAATCAGCATCCCGAGGCTTCAGTCTAAGCTACTCTCCTGTGCAAATCAGCATCCCCGAGGCTTCAGCATCGCGTTTTTGACAGTTTGCTTGTGTGTGCTTGTACGAGCTTGTACGAGCTGTACGAGCTTGTACGAGCTCGTACAAGCCCAAAAAGGGCGAAAGCTCACAAGGCGACAAGCTATGTCTGAAATCCCACAAGACGGCAGAAAAAATAAAATTCTGACCTATCCTATCTATCATAGTCTAGGCACCGTTTCCACCAACTTTTTTTTTTCTCACAAGGAGAAAAGTGCCGAAGCCCACAAGCTTTTTGTCATATTGCTGATGAGCTACTCTCCTGCAATTTTGGGGTTCGATAAACCTCAACATCTACCTGAAGCGCTCGAAACCCGGACCTCGACGCCAATTCAGTGTCTAAAAGTCTCGGTTGTAAGCCCTACGCTATGATACTTCTCCCTCAAAATTTTTCTCGCTGTGTACTCGTGGCTTTAATGAAGTTTTCGACGGAAGTGGCGACTTCACCACAGGTCTACACCGTACGTATGGTAAAAACCCACGCCGCAAATGCAATTCGTCCGCTACATTGGATCCATAGCAGATCTGGGCCGCCGTGGTGCAACAGGACAACCAAATCATTCATTTCCATCGCGGCATGAGTGATTCCGTGGATTGTGGCCCACTTATGTACAGGGCAAGGTGCAATACTGCACAAGACGGTTATGTATTCGTTGTTCGGACGTCCGACGATGTACATGTACGATTCCTGACGCCTCTCTTTTTTTCCCCTGATCACCGAGAGTATTCAAATCGCAGGACGGCCTCTGCGGCAACCACGACGACAGCAGTGTTTTTCAACGATAGCGTGTCTTCCCCGCCGCTTGCGCTTCCTCACTCCGTGAGGAGGAAATGCCGGCTCATCCACTGCACCGGCGGTGACTTCAACTTTTTTCCAATGCTTGCCCGTCAGAGCATGCTGCACCGCCTGTAATTCGTCGACACGGGCTTTCCGGCGAGCTTCGCCGCCATTCAGTAAATTTGGCGGGGTACCCGGTCTCTCGCGGGGTGCCGTGGTGAAATGTGACGGGTGGGAGAACGAGTTCAAAGCGTGCGTCGCCGCCGACGTTTGAAGGTTCCGCTGGCCAGAGCAGCAACAACAATGAGCCGATCAGGGCTATCCGTTGTTGAACTCAAGGATGGTTGGTGATAGGTTTGATTTTCAACCCATTCCTTTACTCCGCGCCAACTGCGTGCCAACTGTGCTCAACGGCAATACTCATGTCCCTCCGCAAGGTCCATACGTCCCTTTAACTCCCATGCTTCTTCCGTGGCGTTGGATGCTCCGCCCGTGCTCCTCCCAACAATTTCATTCGTCCTCGCTGAACAGAAAATCTGACTACCCCGGTGCAATAAGGTCAAGGACGCGCGACGCCTCCTACTCAGCGGAGCGGCGTTTTGGAAACAACCAGCCACCCACGGTCAACCTCCGAAAATTTATTCTCATCCTTTTCAGCGTTTGCACATGGTACCTCGCCAGACACTCACTCCCTCTTCGAAACGGGGCAGCGACAGTGTCGCATGTGAGAGTTTTAACGTACGGACGGGCTCGATCTGCATGGGGAGGAAAGTTTTAACAGACGGACGGAGCAGAAGGTTTAAAATGGCACTGAATCTGCATGGGGCAGTTTCTCTGTAAAAGAATGGGCTGTCCGGACTGAAGAAAGGGCTCAACACGAGTCACGGATGTCGGCGACCGAGATGGGGAACGGACAACAAGTACAGCGACCGTTCCGCACCCCAGCCGCGACGATCACCCATGTGTTGGGCATGCCGAATTTGCCAGGCTGTTTAGCGGAAGGCCCGCGGCGCGGGGGTGGGGCGATGGCGGATACGTCCGCTCGATGGCCTGTGCGTCGGGAACTGACTCGAATTTCACAGACCCTTTGCTGTGTAGTATCGCATCTGTTGAACCAGAATAGCATTGGTATCGATACCGTAGTATTACGTTCAAATCGATAGTCACGCGTCACGCACCCCCCTATCGATATCGAAATTTGGTCGATGTCACGCGTCACCCAGGCCGATATCGAATTGGTCTGGCGGTTCGAAAAATGATGCTAAAATGCTAATAAAATTGTGGGTGTGTTTGGGAGTCTTTCCGGGCATCAGAAAGACAAAATACGGGCTCATCCTTCATTTTTTGTGTCTAAAAAGTGTTTAGACCAGGTTTCTGGTTCAAAGTGGGTTCAAACTAGTGGAAAAAAGCTTGAGAATTAAAATCTTCAAGAGGTGTCGTGATTCCAAATGTCATGTTCAAGGACTCTGCTGGCAGTAATCACTCCTAAACCCAGGGCTTTTGCACCGATTATCGAAATTTTCGGCCTGTCACGCACCCCAGACGCGATTATCGAAATATCGAATAGGTAAAACATGTCACGCGTCACGCATGGGTTCGATTTGAACGTAATACTACGGTATGCCGTTTGAGATTTTTAGCAAGAGTCCAGGCTGTTGCGGCGATTTAAAGTGTTCGAACGGCGAGAAACAGTGCTACTCCTTGGGGAGACATTACAATGAATCTGCATGGAGAATTACTGGCAATTCAGCGGTTGAGTTACAGAACCGACACCGTAACCTCTACATAGACAGACAAGCTGACGCCGTTTCAGCTCGCGATCATTCGGCACCGTTGCTCTTTGAGAACTAGTCGGTACTATGGAAGATGCTGTTTTACTGTGCCTTGACCAAGCCTTGACAGCCTTAGATTCGATCGCGAGCCTTCGAGGTTTCAACTTTGAAGTTTGAACTTGGTTTGAACCAAGGTCTTGACCAAGGTTGAACTTTGAACTTGGCTGTTAAGTATTAGTGGAATGGTCAAACCAGTAAATTCAGTGGACTTGGATCTGTGAGGAAAGAACGCGCAAGAAAGATGTTTGGGTAAGTGGACCTTCGAAACCGGATCGGCGGATCATACATGCCATCATTGTTTGTTGATGCGTGCGCGCTTATCTCTTGGATACTTACCACGATGTCCTTCCTGAATCCCTGGTTGTCTGCTGGAGAAAAGAACCGCTCGACTTAAACGTAGCGCATCTCAGGCTATTCGCGCGCTCGATGGCCTTCTCTGGTTCATCGCGATGCGGCGGAGAAGTTTCTGGCCCTGGAGTCGAGGCTCGATATTCTATTCAATAATGCGTGCGTTTCTCGACCGCGCCCGCTGGTGTCCATCGAATCTCAAGATTTGCAGCGGGGTAGCAAACCCCCCTCCCGACATGCTCACCGCGCAAAACCATGACCTTCGTGCGTGTCATTCAAGCGCCGTTGGGCTGCATTTTATTTGACCCTACTCTGTTCCAGAATTCGGCACAAACGTCATTGGCCACTTCTTCTTCACGGAGCTCCTCGTGGGTGTGCATTAATTTCTGCAATACTCCCAGCTCGAGGACAGCGTACAGCTCCCGGCGCTCGCCAAATCCTATGAAGAGAAGAAGATCCCCGCCCGCGTCCTGCACACATCATCAATAGGGCACAAGTTTGCGCCAGGGAATGGCATGGATTTCGCTAGTCTCAAAGGCGGCTCCGAGCGCGATGCGTGGATCAAGAAGAAAGGCAGATTCCTGACTCCTTGGTGCGCGCCCTTCATATGCGTTACCAATATTACCCATCCATCCGGACTCCAGGACGCTGTACGGGGAGAGCAAGATTGGCAACATCGTCATCTCGAACTACTTTGCCAAAACCCATTCCGACGTACTGGTGTCCTGCTCGGTTCATCCGGGTGGAATCAAAACGGAGTTGAGTAGGTAAGTGCATTCATTGTCTTGCCTGCAGCTAGATACGGCCTCTGAGCATCTCTACCTTGCCAGATATAGCGCAGAGTGGCTTCAGATCATTGGCGGCGCATTTGCGCACCCCGCGCCGTGCGTATCTTTCACCGATGCCTACATCTTCTCTGTGTTGAACCGGATGGTTTTGATCCAGCATGGGCGCATACACACAATTGTGGGGTGCGACCGTGGCCACGCCGGCGCAGATCGCGGGCCAGGTATGTGATGCAATGCAAAGCCAGTCGGTCCCCTGGGTTGGTACATATTGTGCAATGATACTGTACCGCAACTGCGGTAATTGTAGTCAGTTTGTCGAACAGCCCTTCTGTTCAATATTTCAGCGGCCGCGGAGAGTTTCCAACAGGTTCAGCGGCCACTCCGATATTGCGAACGGCACAGAAATTATGTATTGAAAGAGAGACATGACCGTAACTACCAAACGATGTCTGTGTCAAGGATTAATAGCCCTTCCGCCCAACGAAGCTTCAGATGCCAGTGATGTTGATTGGTGCAGAGACCGAACCCTGAGTGATAACGCTGTCGTTGTTAGGCCCCGGCTGCGCGAAGCTGTTCACGAAGACGACCGAGTACTGGGCACCGCTGACGTAGAACCAGGAGGGGAGCTACCAAAAAAAACCGTCATAAGTCTAAGTAAAGCAGGAAACGTGGTGGACGTACTTCAGCAGTGAATGTGTCGGCGGGGCTGAGGCCGGTCCCAGCCAGGTTGTACGTGCGCCGCGCCAACAAAATGGGCGCCTCGTGCCCATTGTTGTTGCTCAGCACCTCGATGTAATAGTCCATGTAGGTCGGCAGGGATCCGAGCTCTGATGCACACTCCAGGTCGACGTGAACGGTGAACGACTAGCAAAACTCGTCAGCCACAGAATGCAGGGTACAAACGCATAACGTACATCGCCTTGCGCCAGGGCAGAGGGCACAACCTCGAGCTGCCCGAAACGAGAGGCTTCAGGGCATGTTGCGGCGGCGTTAGCGATGGGAGCTACCGCAAGTGCGGCAAGGGAAGCAATGAGGGAGAAGTTAAAGCGCATTGTGAGGAAGAAGGTGGAAGAAGGGAAAGAAATTGAGGAAGTCAACCCGTTGGTTCACAGTATTTATAGCGCCCCTTACCGACGGGCCGAAGGGCAATCAACTCCACAAGGCGGAAGGTGACGCACAGAAAACGCGTACAGTCCACTTCGCAAATTAGTAGTCACGCTCAGTGACCAAGCGAGTTCGAAAGATGTCTGCACTTTTTGCCCTTGATTGTTACGGGTCAAAAACTGGGCAGACAGGCATTTTATATTTAGCTAGCCGTGGGTCTTTGAGATCCAGACTCCGTTTGTTCGATCGCCGGATGAGAGATACTACTATTTGAATGATGCTCGTCACATTGAGAAGCGACCCGTTTGGCGCGGGAGATTCCGTCACCAGAGGTCCAGAACCAGCACAGAGTGATAAGATGCATCGTCGCGAACGTCGAATTTTAGCTTTTCATAGAACTCCACTGTTCTATTGCGGAGTGCCTGGGTTTGCAGTTTGGTTTGCCGAGACAGCCATAAGCCGCAAGGGTTCAGATTATTTATGGCGGCATCCGTTCTCAACGCGGACGCGGAGGATTTATCATTTACGCCGCTCTCAATCAGTTTCGGAAATCCATTCACGTGGTCTTCTAATGTTCCATCTGAATTTGTTGACCCGGAGACTTATATATTGGATCGACAGTGAGAGGCGCAAGAGAAGAGCAATAAGAGAAGAGCTCGCAACGATCTGATCGGGAGGCCGCCTCTCCGACGGCTGTGTGGCCAACGAGCAGGTCGCCCCGCCCAGTTCTGACTTCGTACGTCCTTCTCTCTCGCTCCCCTGAAGGTTTTTAGACCAGCATTTTGCTTACCATGTTTCTTTGCCATGTAGGAGAACGCGGCGAAGCTGTGGACCATTTCGGAGGAAATCATTGGAGAGAAATTCGCCTTTTGATCGGGGTTCGCGTGTTCGCTGGCAACAGCCCAGCAGACAGACACAGATATCAAGGTGTCTTTTATTCACAATGTACACCGAAATTAACTTTTGGCCAATCTTGCGTGCTTCCGGCAGGGTTGACTTTCTAGATACTTTAAAAATCGACTCGATCTTTCATGGAAATACTACGGACACGTTCAATACCTTCCCAATTTTGCGTGCTGTGAGAGCGTTATTCGGGGCTTGGTTGAATTCCATTGTTACTTCTGTAGAGACTCGGCGTAAGTAATAATCCTCAGTCGTAGGGGGAAACAAAGACACCGACGCACCTCGCCTTCTGCCCACCAGACAAATCCGTCCTCTGAAACGTCAAGATCCGGCTGGAGCGCACAGCACTCGATGACTTGTTGATACCGCGCCTCGTCGTACGGGTAGCCAAAGAGGATATTGTCCTTGATAGACTGGTGTCGAACCCAGGGCGACTGCGTGTGGCAGCATACGAGATGCCGTGCATGTTCCCGTGCTCGTCGATTTTAGACAAGTTCTTCGCCATGATCATGCGCCCGCCAGGCTGCAACGTCATCTCACCGAGAAGTGCCATCTGCAAATATCCATAGTCATCACATCGACAGCAATCAGCATGCAAAATAATTACCAGCAGCGCCGTCTTCCCACTGGCAAACGAATAAATAAATAGCACTCGCTGGAAAAAGGGAAGAGTAAATTAAAGCGCACCTTGCAGTGGGCCCGGTAATAACAGAAATTCGCCCATCTGGGAAGATGTATCCTCGAGCTCAAACCGATTATCCTGATTCGTCCCGCCATCGGTGTCGCTCTCGCTCACTGTCGTCCCCGTGCGCTGTGCTCCCGCCAAGTGACAGCGGACTGGTGCGATTCCCCTCGTCCTCCTTGGCCAATTCATTCCACCGCAGTATTGCATGCTCGAGCCCGAGCCCCTCGTCTTCCGCCCCGTCAAAAAGCGAAGTTACCGTATCGGTCTTCAGTGAAGAGACCTCCGCACTGAATTCATCCTCCTCAAGGTACACCGCCATGCAGTTGAGTGAGACGCGGATCTGGGAGTATTTGGTCAGCACAATGCCAAATATAACAGGTAGAGTTGAAAACATAAGCAGTAGAGAACTCCCACCTGCAGAAAACGAACGATCCATGACGATATGACTGCAAAAGCATCGGAAATCAGGATGGAAGCAGTGAACAACGCAATGGACTGCGCGAATATGTACCTTTGAACGAGGAATGCAATACTTGTGAGCAGGACGCACCGTGAACGCAGTGCCGATGGTAAGCTCGCTGCCGAGCATGACATACGTGAGGAACGAGATCGTCGAGACCAAGATTGGCGCGAGGGACCAGATGAGCGAGAACATGGGCGAGTTGAGGCGCGGTTTAATCATCCACGTCACCGAGTCCACTCCGTCGCGTCGAGGACATGCTGAATCCAGCGCTCCTCTAATACTCCTCCCCCCCGAAGAACTTGATGAACTTCGCCTGTTAATTCAGTATACAACGTCAATTGCCGCCAAGGATTAACAACGGAAGCTCCGTACCGCGCCGATGAGCTCAGTGACAACGCTCAGGTGCCCGTCGCTCGCTTTGAGCTCGCCCTTGTGCATGCGCACCCTACGCCGTGCAACGTAGCTGTTCAGCGGCCAGCCCACAATCAATACTCCGAAGCCCGCGAACGCGCTCCACCTGTCGTGAGCAGTATCAGCACCAGAGAAAAGTAGCTGATGATACAAAAAGCAGGAAAGAACTCGACATGAAGAAGAAATGCCCGATGAGGAAGCAGGGAAAGAAAAGGTTGAGCAAACACGCACCTAAGCAAGCATACAGAAGCGAGCTCCCCACAATGATTTCCATCGGCACCGCGTATATGAAATACATCCCACTCACAAGCGTCGACACGCGCGACTGGCCATGGTCGCCGCCATCAGATTCACGATCTTCCCCGTGTCCGCCCCCGCCTTCGGGTCATCCGCCTTCCTTTCTGACGCTTTTGACGCCTTTGTCCGTGCTGGTAAGTTGTTGTTTGTGTTCCGGCAGCGGTGCGCGCCTTGTCGGCATCGACGGGCCAGGAGAAGTATTTTCGCCTGAGTGCCTTGTCGTAGATCGCTGCGATGACGAGGAATTTGAACTGACTTCTAGCTGCACGCGAATGCGCGTTGATGCGCTTCTGCTGCACCAGAGATGATGGAGGTCGTCCTGGGTCTTGGCAACCGGTTGCCACACAGCGTCAGTAGGTGTGCGGGAAGAGAAGCAGATTCGCGTAATCAACCCACCTTGACTATGGCGCACAGCAGCATCAGGAGGGCGTAGATACATACGCGGTGCCTTTGTCGCGCCGCGTTAGCGCGCGCTTGTTCGATCGAGTCTAAGATTTGTCTGGAGGGAGAAAGAGAGAAATGGACGGTGAGGAGCGAACTCAAAACCGGACAAATGAAGATCACATACTTGAGGAAGAACGGGCCCGCGAAGTTGAAGATGACGCTGACGATGGTGAGGAGGAAATCCAAGCTAATGGGGTGCAAAATTTCAGCCCCTCATAAAAATGCGGAATGCGTCCTGACATCATATCGAGAGAGTTGGTGGCGCAGAGGCGTCCAACCGGATTCGGCATCCTGGTAAGATATCAATAAACAGTTGAACATGAAAGACACCGAACGCAGTTGAGGCTGCTAAATTTGGTGTACACAGGCCGGGACTGCAAGCTTGGGCTAATATCGTATACATCCCTCTCCGCCAATGTTGTATTCGTACCCTATAAACAAGCTAAATGAAGCGACAAAGAAAAGGATTGAACCTGTAAGATGCACCTTTTTAACGAGCGGGTAGATCCAGCTGAAAGACATCCACCTCCATAGGGGAGTGTAATCTTCCGGGGACAAAGTCACGCCCTGGACACGTAATGAGAATTGTGTTAGTGTTCATCTTGGGAAATGGCAGCGGGAAGACAACGCACAATTTGCGACGCGTCGGTGCGGCTGCTAGGGACATTGAGCGGCATAGGGCGCACTGCTAGCGGCACCAACAGTGTGCTGGCGATATTGAGAGCCATCCCGATAATGATACTTCGCCCTGGCAGTGGAGTGCCGTCAACGATGTACTCGCCTTCTCACCACTTGCGCGCCGCGCATCCTCTTCGGCGTCCGTGCGGAACTTTCCAGCGCCGAGCACGTTCCACGGGGCAAGGGCGAGACCTGGTCACGCATAAATGAGAATCTGGAGTCTGTGGGAATATATACTTGAGTACACGCACCGTGCATTCCACGGGCCCTGGTAAATGACAAAGGGACTCTTGCCGTGATCTCGGCGAGCGTACTGGTTGGCCTGTGCGACAATCCAGGCGGGAGTGTCAGAGACTCCCTGGGTCAAGTTCATTTTAGTGACACCAAACAGGATCGAGAAGAACAGACAAGGTATGGATGGGACTTTTCCAAGTGCGACCAGATTGTGGAGTCCATTCATCACTTCCTTGACACCAGTGTTCCAGTCCCACCAGTGTACGTACAGAATGTCGATGTACGTGGTGCGTTGAGGCTGGCCTCCGCGCTGAGGTGCAAAGATTTGAGATTATTCCCTGTGAAATGTGAAATTGACCTACTGCGCGAGTCGCAACATCGGGGCCCGCCAGGATAACGGCTTGGACAGAGATGGCTTCGATACATATGACTTGTATATGGGATTTGATTCTGTTCATTCAATCATTGTCAGGAGTCAGGACTCAGCACAGCGATTGAGCCAAGATTGAGTGCGGTTCGGGCGCCCGACCATTAATCATATGTGCGGACTCACACCTTGGGATGCTTGCAATGAGCCCTGCAAGGTGTTATTTGGGGCCCGGAGGGTGCGCATTGCAGAGATCATAAGCGAGCAGTGGTCATTAACGCAAGAATCAAAAGGCTGCGGAGCAATGCGGGCCGGATGTGTTTGCTGATGCGTGGCTGCATCGCCACTCCTACTTCTTCCTGGCTTCGTTCCAAGCTTCGTCCCCTCATCTTCCTCAGTGCTCTAAGCCGCCGACGTGGCGTTGCTCCGCTGACACCTGACATAAGCACCCGGAAATCGATCGCCCATTGAAATGCCCCTCCCTTAATTCCTAGTACCTACTGCTATACAGTATCGACCGCTAAATCCAAGCTAAATCGTCGCTGACCAGTTGCTGACCAGTTACTGTGCCAATTTGTCTCCAATACCTTTGTTCAAACAACCAAGTTTCAAAATCTGTTCAGTTTAAACAGGGTTACCGAGAAACAGGGTTACCGAGTCACCGTCGTGGATGTGGGCGTGAGTCGCGACGCGTTTGAACGCAAATTATTCAACGGGTTGAACAATCGTGAGTCACTGGTTCGGGGTTCCATTTAAAACCGGCTCATTGGAATAGGAAAGCTGGAACAATTTTCCAAGGACTGAATTGTGTAGGAAGTACAACTACATATATCCCGCCCTATCCCGCCGCAACACGCGAAATTCCTCGGCTAAAATTTGCACCCCCCCACAGCCGCGTCCCCGTCGCTGCCAGCACGGAATAGGACAGCCTGCGCGGCAGACACTGTTGCATTCAAGCTGGGACTAAGTCGTGATAATGGGTATTAAATTGCCGGATATGCAGGTGTTTCTAGCTCACTCGGTAATATTCTGGAGTGCCTCCAAGGCGGCGTTCAACCCCTGCGAAACTTGGGCCCGCGCAGCCGAGGGAGCGGTGCCGTTGTTGAGCGCCACCGCGAGGATGTCCATAATTGCGCTGTTAACGCTGGACAGACTGACTTGGGCCACCGCTACTGAGCTCGCAGTGGCAAGGTCGCTAGAGACGCCGGTCAGTTGATTTCTGCGGGTCCGAGGGAGTACGTACGTAGTATTGATTTGGCTAACCATCTTTTGAGTCTGGGCAATATCAAAGAGGATCCTGAGACGCGCGAGATTGCAGTCCAGGTCGCCGGTCTGGCGTCTGTGCAGGGGGGCTGGTGGAACTTGTCATGAGTGTCGCTTCAAGTCAATGCAACTTTCCAACCACCTACCGGCGACGGCACAAGCTGCGACGAAGAGAGAGAGGATGATGGAAGAGATTCGGGCCATTGGATCCAAATTTGAAGCTTAGGGGTGAAGAGACGGCCAAGATGAGCTTATGAGAGAAAGTAAGAAGAAGGCAGACACCAGGTCAGAGAAAATGAAGGAGATGAGAAGTTTTGAAAATGTACGGCTCTTTTTTATACCAGAGGCTCGGGCAGTAGCATATACGTTAACACTAGCCGAAAGCCCGCATCCGCAACATGTCGGACAAGCCTTGACCGACATGTTGCGGATTCCCATAGTGATATTTCCTGCGCCAAGATCAATGATTCACTCAACAGCTGCGCATTGCGCTTAACTTGTTAACTGATAGGTATGCTGGTGCAAGGACGACGAGGGTATCTCATCCAAACACTGACCTTGTTCTACTAGTCCGCGGTGAGCAATGCCCTGTTAGAGCGCCTTTTTCTTGATCCGCAAGTCTGAGTCTGAATTATAAATGCTTGAAGTGTCCTCAACAGAAAAAGCTCGGCCTGTTAGAGTTGCGCGACTGGGCAAAGTACTGTGGCTGCGGACCCCGGAGAAGGATGAGAGCTGCCGATCCAGGAAGATCGAGATTGAATGTTGAAGTGTTACGGCAGTGCACATGGTACTTGTTCGTTCGGGGCGGTGCACCAATCAACTTGCACCACTCAAACCGGAAAGAAGGGAAGCGCTAGGCGAGCCGGTAGTCGTTTCTACGGCTTTGGGGAAGGTTTATGTAGCGACGTCGAGAGAAGATTCAGTCGTGATCTGCAGCGCAGTTCACCATGGGTTGTGGTTCAACGTTTCTCAATACTCAGTATCATTGCCGTGCATATCTAGTCACTCGTGGCAGTCTGAGTGCCAGCAGTTAGCCAGCCAAGATTCAACTTGAAGACGATACTGAGGTGTTCGTTGGGTGTTCGTCTCTCGGAAAAGAATCGGAAACATACAGGATGAGGAAGTGCTGACTCCTGAGGCAAGTTCAACGTCCCAAGGGGGAATCAACAGTCAAATTTCGGACACCGGGTCGGAGGGGGGGGGGGTCTACCTGGAGGGCTTAAAAAACTTTTTGACCCTCATTTTGAAATAGTTTCTAAACTCGCTGAAACACTGTAAAAACACCTCAAACATTTTTTTCAGAAATATAAGGGAGGATTTCCGATATTTTGATCGAAACTACCCGATTTGGATTGAAGTCCGGAACATCTTCACGTTTGGTTGTTCATGCAGACAGCGCATGTAGAATATGTTCTATCATCTACTATAGCCATTACTCACTGTATACATGGGAATTGAACCAGTTTTGACTGAGTTCGGCCAAACGGCAAGGATTATTGCCAAAATAACTGAACCAAACATTTGATCGCCGCGTCAGCCGTGGGAAATCATTTCCTCATATAGGCTGGCCTGGGGGGGGGGGGGGGGGGTCTAGGATTGAGGCTTAAAAAACTTTCCGACCGGATATCCGAATTTCGAAAGTTGATTCCCCCCCCTTGCAACGTCCAGTCAGTGGTGATTCGTGCTCGGGCCGTAAAACGCGCTCCTGGTAAGGGCTCCAAGCGATTCACTGAGTCTCAAGAACTAGGCTGAACCGAACCGAACGCTCATCGGGGGTTGAGAATCATGCGTGACCCGGCGGATATCTCCGAAGACACTGATCCGTTCGAATTCTTTGCCTACGGCGATGCCGACTTCACCTCCAATCCAGACGACTGCAAGTCTGTATCTGGATACGTATTTCTCCTGGCAGGAGGTGCAATCTCTTGGAACTCCAAGACGCAAACCACGGTTGCACCCTCCAACCTTTTCGTTTTTGTTCTTCCATCACCCCCCGATCTAACTCCAATTCGGGAAGCCTCCCCGCTGTTTGAACCACTGAACCAGTCAGGGCAAAGTCAGGGACTCCAGAGCGAACCAGGAGCAACCACTACAGTGTTTGAACATATCAAAATCACTCTACCCTCCATCTGGCCTCCAAACGTCTCGGACAAATCACTGGGGGGTTGATTTCTCAACAACCGTTTAACCGTTTATAAACTGTTTATCTGCCATTTACAGGGCTCTGTAAACTAAAGTTTTAGCCGTTTAAAACGTTTAAAAATGGAAACGGTTGGAGCCAAGTCATTCGGCTTTGCAACCTCTTCGCTGAATTGGGGCTAGAACGACCACTAGCCAGTCAAATATTCTGTGACAACCAATCTGCCATCGCTATATCTCAGGACCCGCATTTCCATGCACGTTCGAAGCATTTTGACGTTCAAAACCACTTTGTTCGAGAGAAAGTTGATTCCGGTATTATTGAAGTTACCTACTGTCCAACTAATGAGATGGTTGCAGACCTCCTGACCAAGGGACTTTCTAGACCCAAGCACCTGAAGTTTTTTTCTTGAATCTGGGATGAATCCGACTTGAGGGGGAGTTTTGAATCATAGCCCGGGAGCGACGCACCTCGGGCATCGGGCAACTCGGGCATCCCGTATGTTCTTTCTCTTTCCACTATATTCTTTCCATCACTCGAATGGACTCGAACGGACTCATACTTGCTATGACTCCGTTCAATTATGACTCAGTACCTACGTACTTATATAAGCAGAGCTGTATCTCTCTTAACTTTAATCAATTTATCGTGAACCCCAACTATTTGTGTCTCAGAGAACCACTACGCGTTCTAACAACTAACCTACTCGTCTAATCTCAACAGTTCCTGCAATTCTCCTGAAGTCATTTCTGACTGAATATTCAAGTGTCTAAATTGTCCATTCGTTGGCGCAAAAAAATACTAAAACTGGGCCTATAGCTGGTTGACGATCTCCTCCAATTTGGTATACAGCGGCGAGCCGAGCCCGCCGACCTAGACATGAGATTTCAGGAGGATAGAAAGCCTGATATCATTGAACTACATACCGGATCCCAGCCGGATGTGGCATTGAATCCCGGCGTATTACAGCCCGGATTGTTTCCTGCGGAACAAAATGAAGATTCAGCGCATCGCTGGGATGTACGAGGAGAGACCCACCGGTAGTGAAATCAGTGAATGCATCGGGGTTCGCGTAAATGAGCGGGTTGAGAAAACTGGGGAGAGTTGAACTTCAGGAGTGAGCAATGAAGAGGAGGCGCACCCCAGCCCAGGCTTGCCCTCCACGATTCGCTTGTTGGTAAGCAGTGCGACGATACTGGCAAAGATGGCAGCGCTGTTTTCTGGAGTCTCAAAGAAATCGATCACTCCGCCGTCGATAATCCAGTCGACAGAGGAAATGGCGGATACGTCAGGTACTGGACGGCATGTCAGTCAGGCGCCGCGACTTCAACGGCGAAACACACCAGCTCGGCCGGAGGTGTTGAACGCAGTATTGCCTGTGTTACCAGTGGCATCCAGGTACGCGGCCACGGCCGCATCTTGATATCTGGGACGTTTGAACAAATTGGAGAACCCTCCGCCACTGAATTGAGCGACCGTTTCCTGCACCTCATCAACACTGAATTCCGTTGCCCCTACCGCAGTTACACTTGTTTACGATGGTAAGGACCCGAAAATTTGGGTGAAGGGAACGCACAAGGGGCAGGTAGCTTGGAATGGAGGATCGAATGGCTTGCAGTCTGCGGTGGGGACACCGCCTGCGCCAAAGATACCGGTCTGAGTTATGTACGAAACGCCCCGGGCCGCAAGCTGTGCATAAGCATTGCAAAGTGACCTGGGCGAATTCAGAAATCATAGCTGATGTAGATAGATAGACTGGGACGCACACGGCCATTTCAGGGGTGGCAACCTGGCTTTCTAGCCCAATAGTGAAAGAGTTAAGCACAGTTTGAGGCGGATTTTCTAACGACAGCAGATAGTGTGCTTGATCGAGCAACTCGGTTGCAGCATCGTTAGGGAGTGTGCCTGTTGAGATGAACGTAACTGGGATTCCGGTTGCCAGACCGATTGCCAACTCAACATCAGCATCCTAAATAATCGTCGGCCATATATCTCCACGCAAGTCGAACGACCAGGCTCACGGCGGTAAGTCCAGCCCCGGCAGGGAGCTGGTTGTTTATTCCATCGTCCACAGAGATGAAATCAAATGTCGTGTTTGGATTGAGGTCTGGCCGGTAGGTCTCCAGGAACGCCTTGTGCGTGTGTCAGTGGACGCTCGCGGTTGCAACAGGAAGAACCACCTTGAGATCGCGATTGTTTGCAAAATCATTAGCGAATCCAGAGACTGCGAAAACATTGTTTGCCGGTGTGGCTGGTGTCTTAGGGATCCCATAGAGCTCTTGAATGCACGAGACGGTCCAGCTTGAGTTTGAGCGGCAATCGGCAGAGACGGATGACACGGAGGGTTGTGCATCAGGCGTCGTGGGGGTGTTGCGTATGGACGAAGGCACGACGCCCTGGGGATTGGGGAAACTATGAGAATATTAGCCTTGCTGGACGACTCTAAATGAGAATTCAAACCTGATAATGGGATGAACCCATTGAATACTGCTTTTCAGGCCGGAGGGGATCGAGTAGGCCAATGTTCGCACGACAGTACCGTTGGTCTGCTGGTTCTGAAAGGTGGAGAAGTCCGCTGCAAGGAGCGCATTCGCTCGGGCAACTGTAATGTTGACTGAGATCCAGTCCCCGGCCAAAGTAATGGGCGAAGCCGTGAGATTGTTGGATGTGAGCCAGGAATCAACCTGCGAGAGTGTTTCAGCCGATGGCGCCACAAATCGCGAGACCTAAGGCGTTCGTCAATCAGAGACACTATACTTTAAAAGCGATAGATAAAAAACCTCGTCTTGAGTCAGGTACTGTCCATAGCGAGCGTTTCCAGGCGTGCTGACGTCGTAAACTGTGTCTTCCAGACCTTGGATATTGCTTGGAGCGAGCGCCAGCCGCAGATTGAGGACTTCGTTCACCGGCGCTGCTCCAATACGCGCGAAACCAGGCGGAGGGGCATCTCTTTTTCCCAGTAGAACCAGCTCGCAGTGCACACCGACCAGAAGACTCAAAAGGACTGTGAGACGGCGGAACATCTTGATCAATGGATCCGAAGGCCTGAGAATCGTGAAATGTTTTCGTTATATACGGCTCGGGTAAATTGAACTGTACGCGACTTTCCGATTACAGGCGGTCTCCCGGCATCAACTCCTGTGCTGCGGAAAGGCAGATGGACAGATGCACATCCCGAAAAGAATGTGCGAGTGTTCCCTTTGGAAATAAATCATGAGCACCGGAGGAAGAGATGTGCCTTCCACTCCGGCGATGACATCGCGTGCGGTACATAGTTAACTTGCGGAGAGGAAGGGCCTGGCTCATCCTGACAGTCTAGGTACATCAGAAAGCATCGACCAAAATCAGGACAGCGGGCGCCGGTGTGCGAACGAGATATCCAGACGCTTCGGGGTTGCTTCGGGTCTCTAGAGAAGGGAACAATTCTCGACACATGATACAACGGACCTGTAGCCAACCACGGGTTACCAACTACGGGTTAACTCATGATCACGATTCAAGGACCGTTACAAGTCTGGGGTCCTCAGCCTGAGTGAACTTCAGTCTTCAAGTCAAGATTCAATCGAAGGGTAAGTGAAGGCGAACCCAGGTTGAACCTAACGAATCTTCGGGAGAGCATGCCCGTGACCGAGTTCCGCTGCAAAGCCACTGCCCTTCGCTGAAATGGCCCGGGAACTCATGAAGATACGAAAAGTTGCGACCAACGAAACTAATTATAGCTCGGCAGAACAGTCGGGATCGGATCACCGTGGCACTGCCTTGGTGATGCCGGCTTGATGGCCCTTTCTTCAGTGCTTCCACCGTGGGTCCTCCGAGTCGCCCGATCTATGGCTCTCGACTGCGCTGAAATGTGAGATTCTCACCATGTGGTTCCGAGATCGATGGATGCGAAGTGAACACGGGGAAGGCCGCGGTACGGAGAAAAACCGCCGAAGGAGGGTGCGAAGTTGGTGCGAAGCATGAAGTTCTCTCGAACTAAACGCATACGGAAAAACAACACCGTCTTGGGAAGGCATATTTCTTAAAAGACTTCGAGCTGCCAGCAGGCTAAACATCCCTCACAATGCTATCTGCCTTCTCTTTGGTATTGCTAGTCGGATACCTTTGCCGTCCGACATTAGCAACAAAGGCCCTCAAAGCAACTGGCGAGGGGTCCGCTCAGACATTCTTCCCGAGCACCGTCTTTCAGGTAGGTCCATGTGCGATACTGCTACTCAGCTAACCGCTGCTTTAGACTTTTGAGGACGGCGTCGACCACCCTTTGGCACGGCGGGTCGATACCAGCTTGGGCGATGCGGCATCGGCATATGTCCAGACTCAGCTTAACGTCGATTCTGATACGGTTACGTTCAAGTCTGGGCACTCCACCGACGTCGCGCAGTACGCATATGTGAAACAACAGCATGTGGGTGTTCACCTGGTTTATTCCTCTCACATTGACATCCGATATCCTATAATCCCACTTGCAGAACGATATTCCCTTCGCCAATGCGGTTGCCAACGTCGCATTTAAAGATGGCAAAGTGGTCTCTTTCGGCCACTCATTTGTCAAACCAGGTAAGGACTACTCGGGTCGCGGGAACACCATTGACATTTTTCTCAGCCTCGTTTGCATCCTCAACCGCCACAGTGGCGGTGGGTGAAGCAATCTCCTCAGCCGAACAAGCTCTGGACGGCACGCACAACAACATCCCCACCACCCTGGAATACCTCGTCAATCCAGATAATACTGCGTCCCTCGTCCACGTCGTGCAGGTTCAGAATCAAGCCCAGGGTACCTGGTACGAAGCCTTCGTCGACGCTCATTCTGGAAATTTTGTTTCTGCTATCGATTTTACTGCGAACGCCGCGGTTTGTAAAGTGCTTGATTATTGATTGACCGTACTGATACTCGCGGTCCATTCAAGTACCGGGTCCTCCCCATTTTCAAACAAGATCTGACCGAAGGATTTGAGCTCCTCCAAGAACCTCAGGACCCCTTTTCGTCGCCTTTGGGTTGGCACAACGATGGTACCAGCGCCAGCAACGATACATCGTGCGTAGACTATTCAATGCACTCAACCTCGTTCTGATGATAATGAAGCGGGAACAACGTCGTGGCCTACCTCGACCAAGACCAGTCCGCTACCACCGTCCAGTCTTCGTCCGGTCTGATTTTCAATTACACGCAAGACCCTGCCCTTCAGCCCGGTGACGGGGCCCCGGGGGCGAACCCAGACGCCGCGCGAACGAATGTGTTTTACGTTGTGAACACGGTTCACGATGTTGCATACCAGTACGGCTTCACGGAGGCCGCGTTCAACTTCCAGCAAACTAACACGAAGACCGGGGGTCTCGGCGGCGATCGTGTCCTTGCCTCTGTGCAGAACTCACAGGGCGTGGATAACGCCAACTTTGCTACACCACCTGAGTACGTTCAGCGTCTTATTCCCAGCGGCCAATCGGGCCAGATGAACATGTATTTGTGGGATGTCACCGAGGGATCCTCTTCTGACTTCGCTCCCCGTTATGGCTGACTGTTTCCCTACAGCCCGAGCGCGATGGCGGACTCGAGAACGACATTATCACGCATGAAGCCACACACGGCATCACCAATCGAATGACCGATGGCGGAACGGGGCGGTGTTTACAAATCATCGAATCTCAAGGTCTCGGAGAGGGGTGGAGCGATGCGATGGCTGAGTAAATCACTCCTCGGGTCATTGATTTGCGTTGCTGAATACTTCATTCAGTTGGATGGAGCAAGTTGCTGCTCCGATTGTCGATTTTACGCTGGGGGCCTATGTGGACGGCGGGGTTCCACTCCGCTCGCGGCCATATTCGACCAACTCGTGGGTATTCAGGGAAGTAGTCGGCTCCGTGATCTGAAAGACAATACAGCACCACCAACCCGTACACCTATTCAACCCTGTTAATGCTAGGCGAGGTTCACGGTAAGCCAAGTAGCTTGGAAAACGGCATGAGATCTAATCGGACAACAGATATCGGTGAGGTATGGGCCAACATGTTGCACAACGTTCACGCTGCCCTTGTCGACGCACATGGATTTTCCAAGACTGCACGCACGGACCCCTCCGGCTCAGAGGGGAACATCGTATTCTTGCACAATTTCATCAACGCTCTGGCCCTACAGTCGTGCCAGCCCGACTGTGAGTTCTCCTCGCTCCCTCGCATCCTCAATTACAGACCAATATTTTTGCTCGCCCTAGTCCTTCAGGCACGCGACGCCATCATCCAGGCAGACCATAACAGGTACGCTGGCGCCAATAAATGTGTTCTTTGGAAAGCATTCGCGAGCCTTGGATTGGGATTCAGCGCGGTTGATTATACGGACGATTTTAGTGTCCCGACTGGATGTTGAGCTGCAGATAGTCTCGTACTAATATGAAGCGATACAAGTGTCACTTTGAAAGCTACATACTTACGAGCACCGAAATAATTCTGCCGGCGGCATCCCCACGGATCGTTCCGACCCGTTTGATCGCTAAATGAATAATGAAATTTTAATCGGAACACCGCGTTCAGCGGAGAGAGTCGGGTTGAATCCTTACCAAGACCACGGATCCTTATCATCCCCGCAACTTCAAGCACTTAAGGGCGCCACCAGTGACATCGATCCACCAATGCCTCGTCCCGGCCTCCTTCTCGGCGCCATTCCCCTCACGCTTCTCGCAGCCCTGTATTATCAGGACCAGCGCCTCCAACGCAAATACCCCACCTTGCGAGTCCCACCTGCCTTGGAAATCTCTGCGCGTACCGACAACCCCGCCTTCGGAATAGCTGGTCATGATGATCCCAGTCTCAACCAAGGACCCGGAAAATCTTGGTTGCGGCCACACGCGGGCGACATGTGGGCAGTAACTGTTCCACGGCGTCTCGTTTCATCCACGACCGACGGCGCGCTCGCCGAATTTGCCGGCGCTTTTTGGGCATCGTGGCCCCTTCAGATTGAGCGGCGAGTGTTGACCACACTCGCGCACGCAGGAATTTCATTGTTCAACACGCGCACCGGTGGGAACGTTGCTGACGAGGGGAAGCGACAGTTTACAACAACTGCTCCGATGTTGGACGGATTGGTAAGTGATCTCTGCTCTCCCTGGAGTTTCATTATCATATGACTCTGGACTCACAAATTTGTACAGTTCATAGTCGAAGCGCACGATGCAACTACCAAAACAGCTGGGGGACTCCTCAATGGCCCAATTATCGCGTCATGGTGGTTACGCCCCCAGGAAGTATCGGACACAGACAAACCCGTCGGCCTTCTGGGCGGATACCACTCCTTCGCAGTTGACGAACCCAATTCGGAGTCGGAATCGGTCCGCTTATGTTTCGTTTCGCACCTCGTCCTCTCCAACTCCTCTCCGCCCGAGACCGAAAGCTCCCTCCCTGCGGACGAGTTACGCATCCTAAACTCTCGGCAGCGGCTCATCATGCGTTTCCATACGCTGTACTCGCGGATGTTGCTGGATCTCGCCGTTCGTGGGCTGGAAACGAGGGCTCAGACATGGTAATAGTCAGGGGGACGTCAGTTTGCACCGCCATGTCTCTACCGATTCTTATGACGGTCAAAATGCACTTTTATTATTCCCACACTTTCTTTCGTGGTTTTCGACTTTTCTACACTTTTACTGTCTAATTTACTGCTTTCCGGCACCTTTTTCGACTTTGAGAATTTCAATGAATGTGTCGCCAAAACCGACATTTTTGGCACCACTTTTATTGAGTGTAATTGAGTTGGCACCGCTTTTATTGACCAAGGTCGGGTTGGCACCACTTTCATTGAACACAAAAAATGGATATTCCAGGGAATAGCTAGGGAATGCACTCCGTTGCAAAACCTCAAGTGATCTTTCACACCATGCTGACACGTCCTAATGCGGAGCAAACATGTTGACTTTGCCCCAATCAAGGATAGGATCAGAGTGTGATGCTTACCCTGATGTTGTCTGATGGCTGCATTCCTGCGGAGCCAGCCGACATCGAGGAGAGCCCAGATAACTGTGGATACCAGCTAGTATCTGGTACGATGTGTCTGAGCAACTGTGGTGGGTCAGTGTCCGGTAGCTGCTTGCTGTTACCCTGAGAAGCCGGCGCTCCCGAGATCCGGCGATTGATCGGATACGAGCCGAGGAGTGCCGGTCCAGCTAGACACTGATTGCTCTCAACATGGCTTCCTGGCGCTGTTCAAAAGCTTTCTTACATTTTGAGCATAATAAAAGTGGTGCCCAATCCGACCTTCGTCAATAAAAGTGGTGCCAACTAGATTACACTCAATAAAAGTGGTGCCAAAAAAGTTATTTTGGCAACACATTCATTGGAGGTCTCATAGTCGAAAAGGGTGCCGGAAAACAGTGAATTAGACAATAAAAGTGTAGAAAAGTAGAAAAACATGAAAGAAAGTGTGGGAATAATAAAAGTGCATTTTGACCGTCATAGATTCTAGGCTCAGTGCTCCATATATTAGTGTCGGTCATCTAAAAATGAATGCTTCGGACAGTCCGGGTCTAGTTCTCTCCTCACGCGAATGGTACGTCCAAAAATGGCATCGGCTCAGCGCAGAACCAACGTTGAAAACTTGGGCAAAGAACAACTATTCATGGCAATCTTCCTTCGTTGGTGGAACCTCGATCAGAAAGTAAACCTCTCCCCAACGATTTCCTCCGAAATGGTCCACAGCTTCGACGCATTTTCCTACATGGCAAAGAAATGGATAAGGGAGATGCCGGGAAAATACACAGGGAGGAATGCGAAAGACGTACGGGGTTTGAGCTGTGCGGGGCGACCTGCTCGTTCGCCACGCGGCCGTCAACAAGGTACGCACCGGCCTTGTCTGTTGCGTGTTTACTTCACATTGACATCTATGGGAAGGGAGGCGGAAGGGAGGGACTGACCCTGGAGACGCGTGTCAAATGCCGCAACGATGGTCCTGAATCAAACACATGAGCAAAGTCGATGGATAAGTGCAAGGATCACGCACGTCGCGGCACCCTGAGGGATGGTCTTCCACTGGAATTTCTCTGAGCATGGCGTGCCATTCGGCTTGAGGAAGCCTGACATCGGCGGGCATTCATAAGAAATACGCCGAGAGCATATGGTACGAGTCAAGGGGGAACTCACCGAGCGCTATAAGATCATCCCTGTTCTGTTCCTTCTGGGTCATGTTCGTGACGATCGCCCCGGGATGCAGACTGTACGCATTGATCTTCCCTTGTGACCGCTTGGACAGCTCGCTTGCAAAGAGAATATTCGCACTCTTCGCCGCGCCGTATGCAGTGAGGTTCGTGTACTTGGCTGCGTCGGGCTTCGCGAGGACGTTGAAGTCCAGCCCAGAGCCCATTCCGTGTGCTATGCTCGAAACCGCGACCACGCGAGGGGTAAAATTTGCGTTACTGGTAGCGAGGAGTTTCGGCGCGATCAGCTTGGTGAAGAGGAACGGCCCGAAATGCGCGGTGCCGATCTGTAGGTCGAGCCCGTCAGCTGTAAGGGTGAGCTCTTTCAAACCGCCCGCAGCGGCATTGTGGATCAAGACCTGGTTCGTCCCCCAGGGTCAATAAGAGCATCCACCCTCGAGCGAGTAAAAAGAGGCGAACATGGATTGGCTCCGAATATGCGTTGACTTCCGCGGCGGCCTTACGAACGGCAGCAAAAGAGGAAAGGTCGAGGATAAGCGGGCGAATATTGGCGCCAGGAGTTCCCTTCTCGAGGGCTTCTTGGGTGAGTTTCAACCTATCACAACTCCTCGGCACGTATGGAAGAAACAAGCGACCATGACGCACCTCTCTGTGTTATAGCCAGTAACAATAACCAGGTTTGCATGTTTCGCAAGGACGCGCGCCGTCTCAAAGCCAATCCCATTAAGAGACGTACCCGTTATGAGGACTACGAGGAGTCAGAAGCGTCCCTTCGCGATTCGCACGGCAAATTCTCACCGTTTTTGCCCTGTATATCATTAGCAAAAGTAGTGGTTACCTCCTCAGCGGTCGTGGTGGATGTGAAAGTGGGTAGAGACATTGTTGCTTGGGAAGACGAGTCCCGCCTCTAATAGGGTCCGGAAGATCGGATAAACGGGTGCAATAATATCTCTGCGGAGGACCAGGTGGATGGAGGCCATAAGCGGCAATGACACAGCCAGGCCCCAATGTTGGTTCTGTCTCTCGCCGAACTCCTAGGATAAGACATGCAAGGGCCGGCGACGTAGAATGGACGCGAACGGGCTAGCACTGGCAATGATGATCACCACAGTTTTGTTCGACAAGGTAAACTGTGGCGATTTAGAGAGACCTTCAGAGAGTCTCTCTAGATCCTTTCTGAAGGTCTCTCTAGATCCAGTTCAATCGGTTGAGCCCAACACGATCGACGGCACAATAATCGGGGCATTTTTTGCCGTAGTCCTCATCCTTGCGCTCCTCGCGTACCACAGCCGCGCGAAGCGCACGACACGTTCCCCGTTGAAGATGTCAGCCCGCCGCATTCGAGGTCTCGATTTACCCGCTCTTCGGTCATCCCCGCGAGCATGAGACCCCAGCGCGCCTCCCCGCATCTTGGGTGAGTTTCCCGGTTGGTGGATCGTTGTACGAGACCTACCACGCTCAGAATGGAATCTGTACTCCGCGCGCGCGCAACTGTGCTCAAACTAGACCGATTCATTAGCATTCGATTCCTGTAAAATTGGTTAATAGAATTCCCCCCAAATATTCTTCCAATTAAGAGGCGTGGCATGGCTCTTTCATGCTGCCGGAACTCGATCGAACCGACATACACACCATAGAGAGCGCCGGAGACGAGTGGGAGGATTGCGCGCTCCGTACTGAAGAGGGAGGGAAAAGGGGCGACTTCTCCTCCAAACGAAGGGAATATCCTTTTATTTTGAAGGTGAAAGAAAGTGTGATTGGTTGAAGTAGATGAGTCGATGGTGAATGCGAAGTTCTTGAGAAAGTCGAGGAACCATGACCGAGTCAACATATCTACAGCTCTTTCAACCAGTAGCGCGTGGCTGGGCACATGTACAGTTAATCGGGACCGTACGAGGGATGGATGAGCGTGAACGAACCTTCAATCTCCCCATTGCGTCGACGTTCAACAAAGTCCTCGGCTTCCGACCAGAAGTCCGTCAATTGCGTCGCGTGACTCGCGCAGGCCTCCCAGTCCACCCAGTAATCCCCGGAGATGCCAACGACAAAGCGCACATCGCGGATTTGATAGTCAAACGGCTCCGCGCCGTGGTAAGCTTGAACCAGTAAGAGCGTCAGACTGGGACAGTCCGCCAGAGCCGATGCCACGAGCTCCTCAGGCACTTCCCAGTCCAGACACAGGTGAGTGAGCGCGGGCAGCTTACGCACGTCTCCAATCACCTGTTCAATACCTTCTCGGCCAAGGAGGTCGAGATGGGTGACGGAGTGGAACAGCGGGTGACCCAGGTCAGCCTCTGCTGCACCGAAGAGCTCAGAGAGCGTGATGGACAGTCGCCGGATGCGCTTTTCGCCCAGGATGGGGAGGATGCTCCTATCGGTCCAAGCGTAGTTACACCCAAAGCTTGTCAGCCCAGTGCATAGTTTGAGAAGTCGCAGAGCGTCTTTTTCCGGAAAATTGTCCGACAGGCCCAGCAGGATTACATGGCGGACAGCGTGAAAGAACGCCGGTGACCGCGATGCCATCGCGTTCAAGAGAGGACGTTCCGTGGCCTCATCATGTCCGGAAATACGGACGGCTCTGTATAACAGTGGCTCGATCCTGTTGGTGGGTCAGACGCGGAAAAGTGGACATCGCAAACAAGATTGACCAGACAAGAACGCGACGTGCGACTCGCAAAAGTGTTGGGATTTTCTGCGGGTACATCAGCGCCATCGTCTCAAATACTTCTCGTTCGAGGTCAGGCGGGAAGCGCGGTCCACCATCCATGAGGAAGAGAGAAGCTTAGTGGGAAGAGCAAAGGGCCGGAGCTAAGCAAACACGTGTGCTCTCCCACGCTGTCTATATGTCTCGGAAACTGCCGTCAATCTGACATTCAAGATTTGCTCGAAAACGGTTGATTCGAAGGGGGAGCCAGGCAACACCCAAGAGTTGGGCCGTTGTACCGGATACCCTAACGCTTTTTTCTCTTCTCCCTTCTCTTGAATCCGTTTTGGATCCGTTTAGGTACTTACGGTACAAAATTCTCAGTTCAACTTGTAGTCTGTCAACGTTCCGAGTCGGTCCGACACAAAATCTGTTTGTCATCCTGGCGAGCTCGATTGACTCACAAGGCATATCACGGATTGGATCCCTCCAAAAAGCAATTGTTAAACATTTGTTAAACATCGTTTTTTCGAGTAATGGTTGAGTGCGTTTGCAAGATCGGGCAAAGATCGGGAGACAGGCAAGCCATGTTGTAGTACTTTTATTGATTGCCACGTCCAAGCTGATGCGCCTGACGAGCGCGCCTTACCCCCCTTATCAGCGTATTGCGGATGGCTGTTGTGGATAAAATTTGGATTGGTTGGAACTTGGAAGACATTGACATGATAATGATAGCTCGTTCAACGCTCTACTTACTGTTCACTGCTCAATTCTATCTATTATCGGACATCCGTCACATTGTCTAGGGATTCCAGTAAGCGTCGAGGGGCGGGCGGCCGTAAGTGGGCTGGAGATGAATGAGCAAGCCATCGCTCGGATAAGAGAGACAACGTACGAATGTCTCGGGCTTGTTGTCCAAACTCTTCTCGATCTCCTCCAAATGCGTGTCCGAGCTCCTGGGAGAAGCTTCAGCGCCTCGAGGTTCTGCACCAGCTGCGCGGCGGAGCTGACGCCCAGGATGATGGTCGAGGTGTTGGAATTCTTCGCCAACCACGCAAGCGCGAGCGCGCTCGGCGTCGACTTGAGGCCTGTGTGATTTCCATGACATACACGGTATCGAAGGATGAATTCAAAAACACACTCTGAGCAACCTTGGTGAGCTTTTTGACCCTCTCGATCATTGTGAGGCTGTCCTCCGAGGTAAGCTGCGACTTGCGGTTTTTGAAGTGGCCTCGGCCGCGAAACGGGAGCCTTCAGGGATGCCGTCGTTGTACTGGTCGTCTTGAATATACGTGCGAAGCAAAGGTTGTGGGGACGTACTTTACCTGTGAGCATGCCTGAGGCAAGCGGGGACCACAGCATGGTCCCGTACCCGTAGGGACTGTCGGCAGGGTGAAACGGCGATCGAGGATTGTGCGGCGCAGAATTACGCACGCATATTACTTCTCGGGACGCTCGCGGTGGAACATGCTGTGAAAGATCGGCGGCCACGGCATGAGAACGAACATGGGACGTACTGGTGCTGGCACTGCTCGGCGACAGGCGCAATGAGGTTGAGTTTAGTGGCAATGTCTAGAAGGTATGTCAGACGTCGCCCTGGGTCGGAGAGAAACAATACATACAGTGCGCCTCCTCAATCTCCGACGCGCTCCACTCGGAGGTGCCCCAGTAGAATGCCCAACCCTTCTCGATCACGTAGTTAAACGCGCGAACAATTTCCTCCATGGGGACTGTGTCGCGATATCAGATTAAAAACCTTTTAAGGATGAAAATAACGGGCATACCTACCTGTCCGGTCGTAGCGATGAGCGAAGATGACGTCGACGTAAGTCATTTGAAGACGCTCGAGGGACTCTTGGGTGCCCTCGATAATACTGACGCAATGAGCATACAGTAAATATTGAGGTGGTGATAACGGAAGGGAAGAACTCACTGTTTCCGGGAAAGCCCTCTATTGTTCCATACCAGTCAAATAGGTCCTGCGGACAAGATAGGAGCTCGTACCCATCATTAGGACCGGGACGCACGCCCCAAAAGAGCTTCGTTGTGATGATCAAATCCGTGCGCTTGTAGCCAAGCTCTTTTGTTAACAAAGCCAGTTAACGAGTTGAGGATACGGATACAAGCAGAGATTCTGAGGGTATGAAGGAAACTGCGGGCTTACATCTCGAGCTCAGAGTTCCCTTTCGCATACGCCTCGGCCGTATCGAACATGTTGATACCATTTTCGAACGGGGTCTTGATAGTTTCCAAACCTTCACCGGATCTCCTGTGACGGAACCGCCCAGTGTAAGCCCTTGGAAAAGATGAGCATCATCGATCTCGTGCAGCATCCAGAGATACGACATACATCCACCGAGAGAGAACAGAGGGACACGCAGGCCCGTGTTCCCCAGCCTGCGGAACGGCATCCCCTTGGTCTCGTAGAGCGGATATTCTTTCTGCGACATGGTGGTGAGGCGGAAAGAGATGCGATTGATGTGTCGAAACCGAGCATTGTAGCCGGCTATTTGAGCGGGCAGCTTATTCTGGTCAGGGTGCTTCTCCTTTACCGCAACCTCGGACAGAGTCCATGACCGAAAAGCTTCAGCCGAAAGTAGGAGGTTCCATCGCGTGTACTGATGCAAGTATGTGGGTCAATGAAATGTCCAGTATTCTTGCGTGGCAGCTGCATCTTCTCCACTGGAGCCGCGCGGACAAACCCCGTGCACATTCTTCGATGACCGCGTCGCCGGGACGATACGAAGAGGATGACGCTGCGCAGTAGATCCCGAGAAAGGCACAGCAGGAGAAACGCAGGCTCCAGAAAATAGAATGACGAGAATGGACGGGGCGAGGAAAATTGACGCATAAGTAAGTGCTCGTGAAGCTCGAATCGATAGATAGCAAGCAGACTCTTGAAGCGACTGGAGAACGTAATAGAGAACACAAGGAGAGCGCATTTGTCAGAGATGAGATGCAAGGGATTGCTGCACCCTAGCACTGAGTTGGCACTGAGGTATGAGGACGTGGAGGAGGTTGAAGAGCGAGAGGAACATGAGAGGACTGAGATCAAAGATGACTCAGATGCGATGACGTCGGAAACTCGGACCGGCATCACTGATGCGCATCACTCGCTAAACTTTGCCGCCCAGCTCAAGTCCAGCTTTGCTCTTTGTTTGCTCTCCAACAACTCTAGACCGCTGGAAAAAGCAGACCCCATTTCACTCCGGCGCCCTTTTACTCTGTGCACCTCAACTTGGCCAACCTCCTCTACGGACTCCCACGGCCCTATAAAGTTGCAGGCAAGATCCACTTCCTGCGCGGCAATGGGCCAATGGCAGTCTCCACTGACGATTCCATTTCGTCCTCAAGTACTGCGTCAACCTCGTAAATCGGGCCAATGAAAAAAAACGCGCGAATAGGTGTGATTTAGATACATCGTCTCCGTACCCCATCTCCTATTATATTCATACCTTCGAATTCTCCCGCGCGATCGATTCTCTTCATTTGAACTCCACCTCCGCTCCTCCCGTCTCCTGCGTTTCTTCCTCACCTCCCTGGTTAACCGCTGGTTTTTTCGCGGTGTCCCTGTGACCCGGCTCCTTTCACGCAAACGGTTTCGGCCAACTCTGAAGCCGAATACCATACAATTCACGACAGCGACTCGGACATATCGGTCGGTTGAATCACCCATTTGTTCTGTCTTGCCAGTGTCCGCACGGTGTTACGATGTTGTTCAGGACGTTCAACCGCGTGGGGGTGCTTTAGCGTCGTACACACGTGAGTGCCCATTTGATGCCCATGCCCGTGGTTGTTCTCTGACGTCCTTCACGGTTTCGTTTTAATCCAGCCCCGTCATCCTGCCCCGTATCTAACTCACTCACTCCGGGCTCAGATCCAGAAGCCGCGCAATACACCGATACCTCAATAGTATTGATAGTCCCCGCCAAAACGGACTTTTGCGACACAAGGAATTTATTTTCGCCATCTCCTAAATGCACAACACCGGGCCAGTATCATTACCTCCTACACTCCACATCATGCGAAACGGGGCACAATCTCCTTCTGGATGTACTCCTCAAGCGTGCCAAACTTGACACCCAGTGCGACGAGATCCGGGTTGGGTGTCGGTGTGCTGGTGTACATGCCGATTTTCGCTTGGAAGAGGAACTGAGCGGCAAATCAGTCCAAATAGCCAGAGGGAAGAGTGAAGCCTGAAAAAAAGGCGTACCATCTCGTCTATCTCCTCCATTCCAAAGGAAGGTACGTGCGTAAACGTCACTTCCTTCTTAATTGCTTTAGTTCAGTACGATTAGCAAACGTCGCAGCACGAGACAAACGGGGAACAGCGTACCAGAGGCAATCTTTGCTGCAAGCTCCGGGTACGTGAAGCGCGCGCTGATCACAGGGTAGGATTTGCCCAGCACACCCTTGCTGGCAACGGGGTAGTTCGTGAGCAAGGCGACCGCAGCCTGGCCAAAGTCGTGTCCGACCCAGGTTGCAGCCTGCTGGTCCTCGGGGCCGTATTTTGCAATAGGGATAGTGTAGCCTGTGTCGGTCTTTGTAAGGTTTCCAAGTCTGCGATTGCGAGGGGAGCATGTGAGCAGTTGGCAAGGGTACGAGGAGGGTGACGGACTTCCACAGGTTTTCGAGGAACCAGCCGGTGAGAAGCACCGCGTATGGGACACCCGAGGCTTTCAGGTATTCCTCGATCATAGCTTTGTCTGCGCGCAAATGATCATTGTTTTTCCAGCAAAGGAAGCCAAGCATGCACGTACTGTCAACATGGTAGAGATGTGTGTACAACCCGTTGGACTCCTTCGTCGCGTTAGGGAGGGAGCTGGGTGAAAATAATGAGGGACAGAAGATTTCATGCGTGGGCCAATGAATCGTACCTCCAAATGAAGAATTTTACGCCGACCTCCTTCGCTGCATCGACGAGGTTCTTCCCCTGTGTGATTTCTCCCTTCCCTTGAGGATCAGCAGGGAAAACATCGGGCGACCAAAAGTTCGTGTTCTGTCAATGGATTCCTCAGCGCTGAGGCTATTTGATGGATGAAATTCACGCACCCCGAAAACGGCTTCGCTGCCCTGGATAGCCTTCTTGACTGATTCCTTGTCCCATAGATCACCGACAACAACTTCAACGCCTCTTGCGATGAGCGCCTTGCTTGCGTCGGTGTCAAGGCTCCGCGTGACGGCGCGCGGCGTGTATTTCCCGTCCGCAAGTACAGCCTCAAGGACGGATGAGCCTGCGTTGACGCGAGGTTCCCGTCAATGTCGCAACAAGCACCAGGTTAATTCACGCACCCTGCGTTCCGGTAGCGCCAAAGATTGCGATGGTAGGCATGTTGTGATGTACTGTGCGGATTTGATCGAGTGAGATGGGTGCGGTTCTTGAATAAGGCTGAGACAAAGAAGAGTTCTTATAGTCGTTCGGCGCCAACGCGTCAGGCGCAATGGAAAGGATTGGTAACACGACTCGCCCACGGGACACCGCCTGGCACGCCCGATGCATGTCGGATGCGGTGTTCCGAAGTGGTAGCAGATTGGCGGTGTTCCGAAAGATAGGTCGTTGAATGAACATTCCTAAATCGCGTTCTCAATAGAAGTTTGAAAATCCCTATGTACTGTCACCACGCTTGAGCTACAGCAACTCTGGTACTTACTTTATGTGTAACGGGCAACCAGCTCCTTCTGGACAAACTCCTCGAGCGTGCCGAACTTGACACCGACCGCGACCGGGTCGGGATTGGACACCGGTGTAGTATGATTCGAGCCTGTTGAAGGACCTTTGCAGAGGGTAAGTGACGGTGCAAGGGGAATAAGGAGGAACATACCATCTCGTTGATCTTCATAGCTGGTGATCTCGCGTTATATTTACTCCCCAACTTGAGATTGAAAAGCACCGGCGGCGATAGTTGCTGCAAATTCGGGGTACTTGAAGCATGCCCAGATCAAGGGGAAGGACTTGCTGGCGTCCGGGTAGCGCGTGAGCAGCGCGACGGCGGAAGCGCCGAGGTACTGCGGCTCAGGTCAACGTCTGCGTGTCTTCCGCCTCATATTGCGGGGGCGGGACGGGCTACCTAGTGTCGGTCCTTGAGAGGGATCCGCTTCTAACACAGTAGGAGGCCCTCGACTAGATTCGATGCGGAGCAGATTGGGGAACGGAGTTCTGGAGAAACCAGGCTGTGAGCAGTAAAGCGTACGGGGCACCAGAGTTTTTGAGGTCTTCATATTCTGTCAAGTGTGTAAGAAGATTACGCGAGGACGAGGACTACCTGTCTGAGACAGTCTAAGTGCTCCAGCGCATGATGAAAGGTGAGTCTATAGATGTGTAGCTGCTGAAAGCCATCCGGCGCCGATGACAAATTAGGTGGAGAGTCGCCTTCCTCGCACAGTGCGTACACGGAGGTTCGAATGAGTGCGAAGGTCCACGTAAATAGCAGCCACTGGTGAGGACGTGATGAAACGAAGAAAACACGCAGCGTTGAAAGAGCCGTGCAGGATAAAGCGGGAAGCAGGGGACATGTGTCCGGCAACTCAAACTGGATCTTGTGTAGGATTCAAACAAGAGGCTCTCAGGTACGAATCCGTGCGATGTTGGACACTGAGTAGACAAAGGCGTTGTAGAGTGTCAAGCTCGATCCTGAGAGACGATGGAAGAGCAAGAGAGCCTGGAGGGCTGGGAGCTGGGAGCTGGGAGCTGGGAGCTGGGGGCTGGGAGGCTGGAGCCGAAGACGCTTCACTCAAGCCTCACCGAAAAGAGCTGAAAAGCAAGTGAAAGGGGCGACTCGGACGCAGTGCCCACCCGAGACTCGAGAGATCGCCAGGCTGGCAGGTGGTTCAAACAGGGCGCCAAGGTTGCCTAGGGAGGAGCTTGGGACCCGAGGAAGACAAACAGTCTACAGAGTCGGACAGACAGTGGACGAACTTGCGACGAACGCAAAGTCCGATTGTCCTTGTAACAAGGGTGGCAAGCACGTGGCCGTGACGTAACATCACGTGTCGAAAACACTCCTTTTCCGAAACCCTCGTGCGGATTCTGGTTTTCTCTCCCAGTTGCCCAAGACAATCGGCATTCGACATGAGTGCTTCCGTGCAGACACTCACATTGGACTTCGAGTCCGAGTCCGGGAGATCTGGCCGAATGGTACGGCAGCTGTGGATTTCGTGTGGATCCCGCGCTCTGGGGTCAAGCTAACAAGTCCCAAAGGCTTCATGCGCAGAGTGCCAGAGGTGCATAGGCTCATCCCATTGGACGTGTTTTCCTTCCTGACAAAAATGGACAGAATCAAGCTTAAATGTGACAAGAAGATACCTTGCGGTTCTTGTGGTACGCGTTCTTTCCGACAACAAATCTTCTGTTTTGAATCACGAATTTGTTTGTCAGTTCGTCGGGGGTGCGATAGCATATGCCCTACAGGTCTTGCTATCGCCCTCGTTTACGCTTCATTCGGCTCACCACGTCTTTAGGCACAATGCGTTCCTCTGGTCGTGGCAAACGGTAGGTTTCTCTCGGTTTGCAAGGCACAAAACTAAGACTCCGCAGTTCCACGATGGCCCATGTTCCTGAACTCAACACTATCATCACCGGAATGGGTGAGCGTATACGAGAGCTTGAGCAAGCCCTCGCGACTGCCCGTGGACACCGGTGGGACATGCAAAAACCAATCGACACTCTATTATCCACTCCCATGCGCATTCGCACAGAGCCTTCGTGCACAATCACTCCAAGGGCCAAGGCCCTTGGCTCATTCAACGTCAACGACGACGGCCATGCCGTCTATTTTGGCCCGACTGCTGGTCCGGAGGTATGCATACTGGAAGTACCCATCCCTTCTAACCACCTGTCTTCCAGAGTTTACTATCTGTGCGCATTCATGTTGGCCCACTCAACTTTTCATCGATTTCAATCCCAGTTTGAAGGCGCTTCAGCTAGCGGTCCGTCCCGGTTTCCGTTTACAGCCATAACAGAATCGTTTCCGTTCTCCTCCGATCGAGCTCCTTGGGACGAAGATTTAGCGCTCCTCCAACTTTCTGCTCATCTTCCATCGGAGGAACGAGCCTGGCGCCTTTGCGAAACGTATTATCGAAACGGCTGCTGGACCGGAATGCCTATCATGCAATCCGAGACCGTAGAACTACTGACTCTCGTCTACCACAATATCGCCAGCGAAGATGAATGTCAGCCCGCCACCCTCACACAGAAGATGGCCGTTCTGTATCTCGTCTTTGCGCTTGGATCCTTGGTCGACCTCGATCTTCCTTCGTACAGCCCTGAGGCCGACCGTTATTTTGATTTGGCCTGTGCTGCGATGTCCATCAAGCCGTTGTTTGAGAACCCGAGCGTGGTGACGGTACAGGCGTTGACACTACTTGCTTGCTATTACTCTCACGGTGGCCCGAGGTTCACGATGGATGGAGCCTGGTCGACAATATCGCTCGCTTCAAGTGTCTCGCAAAGAGTCCGTGGTGTCCTTTCGTTTTGCTGCCGATGCTAAATTTGTTCATCAGCTTGGGCTGCGTGAGCCTGGTTGCCTCTACCATTCACATCGTGCTTAGGGTGAGTACAGATCGTGAAAAATTCGGCACCAAATTTCCTCCCAATTTCTTGAACCGATGTCGGGTATGTTCGCCCAATGTCTGCACAATTGATTCTCATGCTGTCGGTAGGCGCTGTTCTGGGAGACATATTCGATTGAAACATATTATGTAGTATCAATTTCGTTTCCTGTTCGCTTTCGTTACCGACCATTGTCAGGGCCTCGCTGTTGGACGCCCCACAGGAACTTTTCTTTCCGACATCAGTTGCCCATTCCCCCCCGACGAAGCGGACGATGAACAGCCGTTCGTCAAGATCTTTCCAGGCTGTGCGTAACTCTATTTGTCTGCCAAAGTTTCTCTCTCAAGTTCGTTTGAACCTCAGACCGGCAGGCTCGCTGGAGAGGAACGAAAGAGGTACCAGTATATACGGACAACCGACTCCCGAGGCTCACTCGCAGCAGGTCACCGCTCCCATCATGGAGAGGTTTCTGAAAGCAACGAGACCCGACTACGACGTGGTTCTCGACATGGACCAGCGGATCCGGAAATACATGCACTCGTCTCCATTCCAAAGGTTTCCCTCCCTTGCGGACGAGCCTCCCTTTGCGTATATTCAGCGTAATCTCATTCCCCTTCTGTCCAAAACCAGTAAGCATTCCCTTTTCTTCCTACGTCACGAACGATATTAAGCGCAGTTGTGTACGACAGTGATACTGTACATTCATAGCAGATATTTCGTCGAGGCTATACGGGAACAGCCGACCAATCCCATTTCGAGCTCGTATTCCGCCTCGTTTCTTGCTGCATATTTGAGCGCGAGCGGCGTTATTGAAACCAATAAACGGAACTTCACCACACACCCCGAGCTTTTCACGCGATGGTGCGTACACGCATCCCTCCTATCTGCATAAGTGAATTGATGGTGTTGTCATAGGTGGAGTAGTTGGAAGAGCTGTGGGTCATTCAACGTGTATTGGATGGAAACATGACTGATGTCCTCGCAGTGTTTCATGCGGCGGTGTGCTCCACTCTCGTTTGCCGATGCCTCCATCTCACATCTTGAAATGTACTACCAGATCATCATGGGCATCCCCGCAACTCGTTATCCGAAGAAAAACCACTATCCCCACGCTGTCCTTGGGCTCATCACTGCTGTCGACCTCTTCGAGAAGGGCGCGGCATCCTCGTTCCGTGCGCAAAGTGGTCTGGTAATTTTCCACCCAACTCGTCATACTAGCATGTCCGACGATTGTTTAGGCAACTCTCCAACGTCTGCTGGAAAAGGCCGTCAAATCCCACTCGGAAGTCAAGTCGGAGCTAAATCCGGTACTGCCCAAACCGCTTGACCCCGAGATTCAACGCGACATCGATATCTTCGTGGGCGCTACGCGGATCATCGGGGGTAAAGGGGAGTTGCAAAGAGTCCTCGGGGCAGTTGCCTCTGGCACCGAGGATGCCGATGAGCAGCAGCTCGCTCCCATGTCTATACCAGCGATAACCGAGCAAGATCCGACCCCTCAAAGTCTCGATTCTTATCTTCAACAATTCTTCGCCTCCCCGCCCTTCGAATACGTGCCGCATACCGCCGATTCGGGCCTTCCGCACATGTCTTCGAATGATGCTGGTTTTTTCGTGGCGTACCAACCAGTATACTCGGCAGATCCTGGGCCCGCGGCCAATTTGCAGGATACGCCGGATTGGGCAGATTACCTGCAGAATTTGTAGGGTTCGTAGCCGCAATCTAAATCCTAGTTGTTCCAACTTTGTGGTATTCAGGGACGTGCCTGGTATACGGCCCCGAGGGTGTTTGAGTGAGTAGATCCCCGAATAATAGGCAGGTAAATGCTAAACGGATAGCTGATGTGCTTTTTCATAGAGCCTCCAAGTGGGCTTTTCCGATGCTCAGATGTGGGTCCGTCAAATGATAAAGTATGTACTTCGTCTTCCATGATCTTGACTAAGTATCCTGCGAGAGATGGTACACTTCTTGCGAGGTAGCACTGCGATTCGGTGCTTTCAAAAAGGTGCAGGTCTGTGCACGACGGCGGCGCAAGCACCCACAAGCCACTACTTTCACATTGATGTAACTAAAGTCCGTCCACTAACGCTCACAGCAAGCGTAACCTGTATCCCCGGTCGGACCTTTCTTCCATCAGTCGTCCCAAACAATATTACGATCCTGGGGCTGGACTCTTCGCAATTGAAGCACCATCTAGATTCTAGATACTCTATGGCCTGGATGGCGCCACATCGGAGACAGATGGCCGATCTTCTCATGGCGCATTGCCTGTAGAACTCAAGTCTGGGCGATGCACAAGCAAGTGTGATGTAGTTCCGAGTCGCCCGTGCCCAGAAGAATCATTGACGCCCCTGAATACGGACTTTGCGGAAATTCGCCGGATGCTCACACGGCTGCCATCGGAATCCGAACCGTTCGATATGAACGGGGATCAATGGCCGTACAATTTTAACGGAGGAGGAGGGGCGTCTTCTCCATCGCACTCAAAACGCTCTGCGGTTCAGAAAAGCCAAATTTTAGCGTACACAGCCAAGCGACGACCAGCGTGTTTCCGTTCTAGCTGGATCCAGCTTTCCTTCAATGCAGTTGAGACTGTTCAGAACGGGTTTTTTAACTTCTGACACATGGGCAGTGACGCATCAGCTTCCGGTAAGCTGAAACAATGCTACATTGCAGCAAATGGAAGGCGGCAAAGCCACGGCAGACCGCCGGATAGCCCCACGCGGCCTATACTGCCCCTCTACTACGCGGCGAGTATATAAGAAGCGCACAGATCTTGGAAAGCTTCATCCACTCTCCTCCAACTCCAACAATGCGTTTCTCCGTCCTTGCTTCCTTTGTCTTCGCGTCTCTTGGCCTCGTCCTCGCAGCCGACGACAGACTCCTCTTCACGATCCCTGCTGGGGAGGCCATGGCTGACTTCACCACCGAGTACGCGGCTATAACCTCTGCTGCAATTGCTCATTCACATCTCCCATTAGTTTCGAGAACGCCTGCTCTACCTGGGCTCCCGCCGTCGCTGCTGGCCTGACCTTCGTCGACTTCCTTGTCGAAGCCGGCGACTTCCAGGGCCAGAACGCTGACAGTGCGTGCTCTCCTTTCCTCCTTGCGTCAAGTTTAATTTTATCTGATCAAATAAACCAATCCTTCCACAGCCGAAGCCCGTCTCGTTTGTGTGAGTCTGGCGCAGTTTCACGCATGTGATAATGCTGATATGTTGAATTGTAGGCCTGGACCAACGGAGCCATCCAGACGTTCACCACTGACGTTGCAACCTCCCTGGGTGCCACGCCTGCTTAAATCACTTCAGATGGACGTCATGTAGTACAGAATATAACTTGCATGGCTTAAGGCTCAGTTGTCCAGAATCTCGACTTACATACCGTCATAAAATTGCAATGGGAAGCAAATGTTCACAACTTCGAAAGACAGAAGGGGCAATCTTTCCCCTGCCAGCGGATCGAATAGTAATGGGTTAGGGTACAGTGTAGAATAGTCGCAAGCTGAGGTGTAGCACAACTTTTATGGTCTTCGTCCCAGTATGCTACTGCTCATAGCGCAGCCGCCGCTCAACCATCCCATTATACCCGGAACTTACGATGCGGTTTCAACTTCGACCCAAGTTTTACCCACATTTCACCAGCGCGGATCCCTTGCACAAAGATCAGTCCACCGCGTACGTACTGCGTGCTGAATCCCGGGCAAAGGTCCACACTTTGAGAACGCTCTCCGAATGCGACAGCGTTCCAGCTTCAAATCAAGCTCCCTCAAACCCCGGGGCAAGACTCATTAAGTGAGCCACCCTTTGTAAGCGCGGCGCCTACTGTACAACACCCACGAACGGGTTGAAGTTATACCAACTGCAGCTCTGCGTCACGGAAACAGACCCATACCCGCTCTTCACTGTCGTGCCATCGCGTATAATCTGGATGAACGGGATCTGCCCGTCCTCGACCGGGAAGTTCACCGAGCCCAGTGCGACGCCAGCGCCGGCGTCGAACTGCGCGTGTGTGGAGCCGATGTCGAGGGAGATGGTCGCGGGGGTGGCGAGGAGGGAGAAGGCGAAGACGGCGTCGGCGGGGAAGGAGGCCATGCGCGGGGCCCAACCACCGGAGCAGGTTACGGCTTTGGGGTGCGCTCGGTACCAGAAGACGACGGTGTCGTCCTGTGAATGAGTTCAGTATCGGATTATTCGGAGAAGAGTGCAATGAAACTTACGGCGACCGTTGGCGCGGTGCCAGTTTTGTACCACGAGATGTAGTACTGGGCGATTATGCGCCAAGCAGCGTGAGGGAAGCCGTTAACGTAGTTCGGTGCCGCAGTCCTGCTCACATTTCATCAATGGGTGAGGCAGGCAGAGCTGGCGGTGAGACACGTACCCGAGGTCGACGGCGGGATTGATATCACCGATGTAGTGTGATTCCCCTTGACACGAATCGTTAAAAAACAATCACCGAAGAGTAACGGCGCTCTTACCATAGTCATTCCAGGTTACTGGTACAATCGTGAACGATTCAGTTTAGGTACAATGAAAATGAAAGAGTCACGACGCACCAATCTCGATTATATCGGGCTTCACAGTCTGAATCGCCTGCTCCCAACGGTACTTCCACAATGTGTCGCCGAGCTCCACCCACGCGTTGTTCGCATCGATGTCCTTGAATTGCCATGGCGAGACCGCTAATCAAAAAAGTTATCTGTGGATGAAATCTCTGTCAGAAAACCACATACCCATGATGTACGGTCCGCCCCGACTACGCGCCGCAGTCTGGTAGGCGATGTCGGTGTCCGTTGTTAGCGTTGCATCCACGTCGTTAGGCCTATCCAGGACGATATGATTTCGTGCAGAGAATGAGAATGGCAATGCCGCACGCACCACGACCACCAGTTGAAGAATCCATCGATGGACGGGAAACTCGAGAGGAGCGCGCCTGTCTGCGAGGGGTCCCGGTAGCTGATGAAAGCTGGGGCAAAGGTGATTTTGATCCCTTCGTTGGCAAGCGACGTCTTGATTCCGGCCCAGAAAGCGTCCCCGTTGGCCTCGCCCTCGAATGTGGAGACCAGGACGCCACCGTTGTAGGTAAGCATTGCGCTGCTGCTGGCATGCGTCGAGACCAGGGATACGCTGTGTAATTCAGGGTTTTAGCTACGCGAGAACTTGAGGAAATGCGCGACTCACATATCACCCTGCGCCCAGGTGTACGACATGTCGAAGCTGAAGAACAGCTTGAAGTTCGCGTTCTCCGCCGCTGAGTCGGTGTTCAAGATCACGATTCTAGTGCGGGCCAAATATACGCAAGACTCACCCACAAAAGCAGTTGCCACCCGGTCGACCTCATAATCCGTCATAGCAATATTCAAAGCTATCCGAATTGTGATGAGCATAGGGCATCCAGAATCAAAAAGAGCAGACACACCAAACCCGTCGATTCCAGTCGCCTTTGCGGTATTGATGTCGTTGGTCCAGTCGTCCGGACCGTACGAGTTTGCGTTCTGGGCCATGAAATGGGCGACGACGATCTGAGCATTGGCGGAGAGCACATTAGTAGCTGCGAGAACCACAGCTGTCAGGGAAACAAGGAGCATGATGAGGGGATTGAGGCGTCCAGGCGATACCTACGTCAGTCTTATAGTTCTTCCAAGATGACCTGAGCCTCCTGACCGAGACCGAGCGTCGCTGGGATGGCAAAGGGCATGGTTACCCATCGCTTCTCGACTGTTCTCGAGCGCATGATCAGCGCAGAAGTCACTTGATCGAGCAGATGCGTGGAGAATCGGATGCGTAAAGTTTAAACCCTTTCTGCTGAGTCTCCTCCGACGCCAACACGGAGGCGGGGCCTCGGAGAGACGGTGGATGCCACGTTATGGAGAACCAACGATGATGCCGGGGACCGCGATCCAGACCGCACGCGGGATGAGAGCTACCAGTATGCACTCGACGAAGGATTCCCTTTCATGACATGAATGGTTGTACTATGATTGGCAACTTCTTGGAGCAACCCTTGAGCAATACTGAGTCGCAGCCTCTTGAATTGCCGTAACTTGCGCCTCCTCTGTCAGCGAAGAAGCTGCAGAGGGAAGATAATATCCAAGATGCGACGTTACCTATTCACTTTCATCAGGAAAATCCCCCAAAGGAATTTGTTCACAAGACTTCGAATTTCTTCAATCTTTCAAACATTTCTCGAAAAATGTTGAAAAGTGTGAAAATGTGAAAATGTTTCAGTCCAAAATAAAAGTACAGAATCTCTGAGAATTTCTTGAGAAATTGTCGACATTCTCCAGCATTTGTCGGCAGTTCACTATGACGGACCAAACGTTGCGTAAATCAAACTGCAAATATAAATACTTTGGGTCTGAAATATATTGTTTTCCATCTGAAATATATTGTCTTCCATTGCTTAGATTCTTTTCATATTGCATCGGTACATCCTAGGATCCACCCCCCGAGCTGAATCCGGTCGTAGGCAGCGACAAGGAACTCAGCAGAACTCATTCGGTCCGAACGGCCATCGGCTGACATCGGCTGATTTGCACAGCCACCATCTCCATTTATAACTCACTCGTTGGATTTTGTCAATGAATCTGACCTTCTCCAATGCTCCCTGGTCTCACATGCCTGGCTGCCTCTTGCGCAGTCCCGAATTTTCCACACAATCACGATCACCCTCGGCGCAGGTGTACAGGGCGGGATGGCCAGTGGACTAATGGAATGCCCACCTTTGAGTGATCACAGCACCTTTTCGCCTTTCCATGATCTGCTCCAAGCAGCTCCGCATCTCGCATATCACACTTGGGCTTTAAGGGCCATTGCATGGGCATGGCAGATCCCAGTTGGTTCTGTTTACAATCTTACAGGTACATAGGTAAGTACTGCGGTCTCATTAAGATTCAGAAACAGCGGCACTGTTCTTTGACTGTTCCTAAATCAGCCGGGCATCAACCGGGCCTAACCGGGCATCGTTTATTCCGATCATGATCGGTCGTGCCCCCCGGGCCTCCACGTCGTTCTTCCCTCAAGACTCTCCGAAGCCACGCGCATAACTTCTTCTCACCGCAGTTGTGAAGAACCAGTCTGTCCTCGATCGCGTGGAAATTCACTTCGGGAAGGCAGTTCCTGCCCGTGGTTATCCCGTCATGGAACCACATCCTCCCGTCCTTTCCTATGAGTCGGCAGGTAAAATGACCTTGACCTCCGTATATAATGCCTCGAAGTCACATATTTACAGGTGCACCAAGAATTTGAAACGTCAACAGTTCGTCAAAGACCAGCTTGTTGTGAGTAATGTCAAGCATCATCAGTGCAGGTATGCATACCGAATGGGTACAGGATGTACCCGTGCAATTTGAAAAGAATATAAGCAATGGAAAACAATATATTTCAGACCCAAAGTATTTATATTTGCAGTTTGATTTACGCAACGTTTGGTCCGTCATAGTTCACCGTAATTGGCGTTCCAATGTAAGTGAATGCGGGGGAATCAGGCTTGTTCGAGGGTCAAATGATATATTATTCAAGACTACCGACATACAAGAAATTATGTACAGAGAATTGGCCTTGAGTGGAGGCATTGACTCATTGTCTAACGCTACGTCAATTCGAGAGCGGTGGTTAGTCGACACAACAGACCTTTCATGCAGAATGGACAACCTCGGACAAACAAATGCAGCACAAAATCTGGACTAGGTTGAGTGACTAGACACACACGACGACGAGAGGGAGCAACATTACGAACCAGTGTTACAGAGGGCTGAGCTTGACTGTTCGGTATTAAGGTCGATGACTCGTTGCTTGAATGAGGCTCTGTCGAAGCCGAGCTTGTCGCGGAATCAGTGAAGAGGAGATTAATAAGACTAGAAGGTAGTCTGGGCAAAACGAAGACGCGTGATTGGATCAGAGTCGGTGAGAGTAGTCGGCACGACCCGAGGTAACCTAGGACAAAGTTACGACAGCGTCTGCGATGAAGATGGACGACACTCACTCACTGAGCACCAAACAAAAACGTAGCCAATGACTTGCGAGGCAAACGGCTAAAAGTGACATGCAGTGCCATCGAGCAAAGCAAGGGCCTGTAACAAACAATAGCATGATCAAACCCAAGGGGCAATGAAGAATGCACTCACAACCAGGCACGTCAAGAGGGGAGGAGGGTCAGATCGGACAGACAGAGGGTCAAGTCAGCAGAGGGATAGAGGATAGTAAGAGAGCACACACAGTAAGTGGAAGGGTCGGCCTGCAGAAGCAACACAAAAGGCCTGACGAGGGCCAATGCAGGACCTCGTGTGAGAAGACAGGTCCTTGCTCCAGCGATTGCGCGGTCTCCGGCAAGGCAAGCTGGATTTGGACAGAGTGTGAAGGGAGGGGACAGAGGAGGCTTGCGATAGTCGGCGGGCGAGATGGTGGTGGGAGAAAGGGAAGAGAAGGAACGCTGAGAAGGCCACGTCACGCATCAATGTTGCGGTCTGTTGGGTTTCTGATCGGCGAACTCGTGCGATTGCCGCCGCTTGGCTTACCGAGCGGAGTTTCAACGACTTAGCTGAATTCCGCGAGACCAAGATCTGGCACAATTTGTAACTTGACTTGTGAGCCGGATATTGTCTTTCAAACAGTTGAAATAGTTCGTCAAACACTCGAAGCCTCGAAAACACCTGTTCTGATGACCATCACCCGGATCAAACTAGGATTGCGTCAAAATGTTGAAGAAATGTTGAGATTTCTTTCGCTTTCTTTCTCTTTCTTTCACAATCGTCAGTGTTACCGGATTGTTGAAAAATGTCAACATTTTTCTAACAATTGTCAAAGGGGGTTTTTCCTGATGTTGTAGTGTGTAGGGTGTTTTATAGGGACCTGTACAGCTTGGCTGGCCATGAGCGCGAGAGGAAAAAGGTAACGGATCATGCGGGCCGGACATGTTTGGTGATGCGTCGCGGCATCGCCACCTGCTTCTTCCTCCCATCGTTCACGGCGCTCCTTTGGCGCTCCTACCGGGTCGAAAACTGACGCGGCATTTACTATGCCACCACTCTTTTAACCAAAAACCTTGTGCGCTTCTCATCTTCTCCGCGCATCCGCTTGCCAGGTACTTAATCTTAACTCGCTGAAGTCTTCGCCCAGCCTTCTTCAAGCCCGTGCCCACCTATGAAACTTTCCAGAATTCATGCCCAAAGCGCCACTATGTACGCTTTAGACACGTCGTTATCATCTCTTTGTTCTTGCTCGACACATCTGGAAGTCATCGCATCAAATCAGCACGCAAAGCCAGATTTTTTTACAAGAGGCTGCATGCCTTCGCGTGGCGTGCACCTTTCTGTCACTCTGTTGGATCTTCATCAAATTTAAACTGACCCAAGGACAGCCAGCGCATTTTGGCCGTCGGCTATTTTTCACCTGCAGTCCAGCGATCCATTCCTCCACTGTTTTTTTTTTTTTGCAAAGTCGCTGATCGTGCCCAGGCAGATTGACCATCCAGCGCGACGCGGCTTCTCCGGTCAAGCGCAAGATGATTCCGTGGCGGCTTTGTTTCGGACACTCCGCTCCCAGCCTGTTCGTCATCCAGCTGCGGGGCGGCGGTCAGAACTCTCCGCGATAATTCATACTCCCTCTTATTACCGTCCGCCCGTTTATCAGCTCATGGAGTTAATTACGCCGGTAGGAGGCCACTCACTTGTCGAGAACCGTGCACGTGGGACCCTGGTCTGTCGGCTAGGCGTGCAAACGGCTGATTTGTACGCTCCACGCAATCCCTCTAGTCTAAGTCATTATATCCCTGCGCCGGCACTGTACGTGACTTTTCCTCTCACCTGTCCCTCTCGTATTGACTCACCTCTACGGGGGGCCTATCTAGACAACTGAAGTGAACGCAGAACCGTCACATGCGAGATGCCTCGCCAGAATTATATCGGCGAGCCCACCCAAATTTATTTTTTTACGACTGGACTGACTTCGGTGAAAATTGGTTCAAGGATATCCTTCTATCACCGATTCTCCCGGGCCGCAATAATCTGACCTGCTTCTATTCAGATAACGCCTGCACTACGGCCTTGGACGGTCGGGCCCAACCGACGGTCTTCTCCCACTCACGGTGAACTGATAGAGGTAGAGAGGCAAATTCAAGTTGCCCCCGAGCCTTGGAATGTATCGCATAGCACTTCCTGCCGATGGAATGCCCCCGAATTGTGTGTTACGCTGATCTTAAAGCTCCCTCAGGCGTCATGATATTGAGGGGTACGTGTGCTTCAAGCTTACTGTAGTGTGTAGGGTGTTTTATAGGGACCTGTACAGCTTGGCTGGCCATGAGCGCGAGAGGAAAAAGGTAACGGATCATGCGGGCCGGACATGTTTGGTGATGCGTCGCGGCATCGCCACCTGCTTCTTCCTCCCATCGTTCACGGCGCTCCTTTGGCGCTCCTACCGGGTCGAAAACTGACGCGGCATTTACTATGCCACCACTCTTTTAACCAAAAACCTTGTGCGCTTCTCATCTTCTCCGCGCATCCGCTTGCCAGGTACTTAATCTTAACTCGCTGAAGTCTTCGCCCAGCCTTCTTCAAGCCCGTGCCCACCTATGAAACTTTCCAGAATTCATGCCCAAAGCGCCACTATGTACGCTTTAGACACGTCGTTATCATCTCTTTGT
This sequence comes from Mycena vitilis, assembly GCA_029203975.1. Taxonomy (NCBI): domain Eukaryota; kingdom Fungi; phylum Basidiomycota; class Agaricomycetes; order Agaricales; family Mycenaceae; genus Mycena; species Mycena vitilis. The sequence continues at coordinate 84,852 of JARGYF010000181.1, forward strand.
TCTTGCTCGACACATCTGGAAGTCATCGCATCAAATCAGCACGCAAAGCCAGATTTTTTTACAAGAGGCTGCATGCCTTCGCGTGGCGTGCACCTTTCTGTCACTCTGTTGGATCTTCATCAAATTTAAACTGACCCAAGGACAGCCAGCGCATTTTGGCCGTCGGCTATTTTTCACCTGCAGTCCAGCGATCCATTCCTCCACTGTTTTTTTTTTTTTGCAAAGTCGCTGATCGTGCCCAGGCAGATTGACCATCCAGCGCGACGCGGCTTCTCCGGTCAAGCGCAAGATGATTCCGTGGCGGCTTTGTTTCGGACACTCCGCTCCCAGCCTGTTCGTCATCCAGCTGCGGGGCGGCGGTCAGAACTCTCCGCGATAATTCATACTCCCTCTTATTACCGTCCGCCCGTTTATCAGCTCATGGAGTTAATTACGCCGGTAGGAGGCCACTCACTTGTCGAGAACCGTGCACGTGGGACCCTGGTCTGTCGGCTAGGCGTGCAAACGGCTGATTTGTACGCTCCACGCAATCCCTCTAGTCTAAGTCATTATATCCCTGCGCCGGCACTGTACGTGACTTTTCCTCTCACCTGTCCCTCTCGTATTGACTCACCTCTACGGGGGGCCTATCTAGACAACTGAAGTGAACGCAGAACCGTCACATGCGAGATGCCTCGCCAGAATTATATCGGCGAGCCCACCCAAATTTATTTTTTTACGACTGGACTGACTTCGGTGAAAATTGGTTCAAGGATATCCTTCTATCACCGATTCTCCCGGGCCGCAATAATCTGACCTGCTTCTATTCAGATAACGCCTGCACTACGGCCTTGGACGGTCGGGCCCAACCGACGGTCTTCTCCCACTCACGGTGAACTGATAGAGGTAGAGAGGCAAATTCAAGTTGCCCCCGAGCCTTGGAATGTATCGCATAGCACTTCCTGCCGATGGAATGCCCCCGAATTGTGTGTTACGCTGATCTTAAAGCTCCCTCAGGCGTCATGATATTGAGGGGTACGTGTGCTTCAAGCTTACTGACGCCGACGTCGACTGATTCCCGACGAACCTTGGTTCTACTTCGACCACTCAAGCACCCGGACAGCCGAATAGCCGACTATCCGTGTTCGGCTTTATTGAAGCAACTGCGCACCGTTCAGACGAAGAAAAATCCACCAGGACTTTCTGCCCCAATTCCAGACATGGTCGGATTGCATTCTGGCGGTCAGTTTGGGCAATTGCTTGCCCAATTGTGGTTGATTATTAGGTGAAAATGCATAGCCGGCACCACGGTTAAATTACCCTGGCTTACCAAGTCTTTCAGGACGTGGGTGCAAAGTCATCAAAGGCCGTTTACCCGTGAGTTTGTTCGAGTTCGTTGAGCATTTCTCGAACTTCCTCTCAAGTTCTTCCAGTAAACCGAGACAAATCGCTCCGTTACGACTTACTGAGTGGGAGCTTAGATCTGAACAACATCTGCAACGTAGTTTTCTTCCGGGGAAGAAGTCGTGCTTTTGGTTCACTTTTGTGGGGGCCGAACGTCGCATCAAATTTACGCATGCGTAAGCGCTCCTTTATCCCGGCCGAATCCACTTAAAAGGAGACCCGATAGTGAAGTGCGCCATTCAAATTTTCGCACATCTAAACATGTCCTCCTCTCGTATTGTCTCAGTATTTGGTGCCACAGGCCTGCAAGGTAGTACCATCCTCACTCTTGACTGGGATTACCGTGTTCTTACCAGGGAATCGACAGGCGCTGCTGTTGTTCGCGCTCTGCTCAAGGACGGAACTTTCACTCCAAGAGCAATCACTCGCAACCCCGAATCCGAGGCTGCTCTCAAACTGAAAGCGGACGGAGCTGAAGTTGTCAAGGGCGATCCCCTGGACCGGACAACCCTGACCGACGCCCTTCGCGGCAGTGAAGCAGTTTTCGCGGTTGGTTCACAACCTCGCCTACGGCGTCTGATCTCAATCTATTTGACTTTCGCAGGTCACTGCGATTATTTACCCTATCTCAGCCGAAGGTCCGAACGAGCTAGTACAGGGGAAGAACATGGTCGATGCGGCCAAAGAGGCCGGCGTGGAATACTTCATCTTCACGTATGGACACCTGTTGTTTTCTTCACCGATATGGTCACTGATGTACCCAAAGCTCCCTACCCAGCTTGTCCAAACTCTCGGGCGGACAATACAAGAACGCCCTTCACTTTGAGCGTACGTTTCGGCCAAATCAAGGGTGGGAATGATACACTTATTTTCAACCTTAGAAAAAGCGGCTGTCGAAGATTACTTGCGATCATCCGGCCTCAAAAATACTTCTCTCCATCTTGGCGGTTTCCTCGAGAACTTCTGGACGTCAGTTTTTTTTTTTCAATTCTGAACTGTTGCTCACGCTGACCGTCAATCGGGCGCGCCACAGAGTGGGCCAACTGAAGAAGACTGAAAACGGTCTCGAGATCCCCATGCCATTCTTCACCGCTAAAGACCACGCCTGTGTCACCTGGATCGAGCACGACGTTCCCGCAGTGGTGCTCGCATTGCTCAAAAACTACAAGGATGCCTCCAAAGGCATCTCAGGCAATATCTACCCAATCATTACCGCGAGCATCGCGTATGGTGAACTAGCCACTCTGATTGAGAAGAGTGCGTGGACTATTCTTCATTGTTGAAATCACCCACCGAGACTTGACACGCCTTCAGCCCTCGGTATCAAGACCGTCTTTACCACGGTCCCTCCCACGGGAATGGCAGCGTATGACGAGATGGTGGGTCCTTTTGTCAACACTCCTCACCGTCATGTGCGACTCACATGCGCTATAATTTCAGTTTAAACATCACGCGGAGCATGGCATGTATCCCGATACTCCGGTGCCCAACCCCGACCTTGTAGCGCTAGGTGTTAAATTCGGGACGATCCAGGAGTTCGTTGAACAGGAGGTGAAGCCGCGGTTTGGATGACGGATGACGAAGTCGCCCTAGCCGAGCTGTAATAAATTACATAAGTATGCCCGATAAAACGAGGATTTTTCCGTCATTAATTGTAGCATGCGTGATCGTTGTACCACCCACGAGAAAGTGAGGCTTTGAGTTCGTTGTGCCACTCGATCCCTCTCCTCTTTTTCATCAAATCTCTGCCTCGGATCATTCCGTTGACAGCACACCCGAACATCTGGCACCGAGATTACTCCAAGGGGGAACCGGCATTCCAAAAAAAAACCTTAGGCCGATTTTCTTTTTTCCGACCCAGCGGCGGGACTACCTACCTAACGTAAGCATTCCCACGCTCCTTATATGGTAATTTCCCACATGTCTGAGTTGCCGGGCGGTTCAGTTATTTACGAGCTGCCGCAGATACCTTCGCGGGCACATTACAATTAGCTCCCAGCATCGGAAAGGCATGTAGGAGTGCAATTTGCAGCGGAATTTCATTTGACTGATGTTGGATCCGATGGCAAACAAGACCACATTTCAACCGCTTTTAGGAACCACATTGATGCTCTTGGTCAGTCAGTCTGCACAACCTGTAGGATGGATTTTAGATGCTTCCAAGGGCCCAGAAAAGCTTCAGTTCTTCCCCAGGAGCATTTTTCCGTCGAATATTGAGGGGTCAAAACATTTTTTTCCGGCCTGACGGCCGGACTACCTACCCGACCCTTAGTCGCCGGTTTGAATGCCGGTTCCCCCTTGGATTACTCTACATATTGTCTACATAGGCATGCAATAGGCATGTGGTGTTTTCCAGATGACAGTGGCCGCTAGCTCGACTAACCCTACCGGCGACCCTTCCACCGGTCATGACTTTCCTGTACGGTCGATCACTGTTGATATTGTGCCACGGCCACTTCAACCCGTGTAGGGAGTCTTGCAACAAAAAACTCGGTTCGCCACGGTCCAACTCGGTTCCGGTGGGCTCTTGATCCACTCTTGATCCGTTCGCAAGTACGTACAACTTGAAGCGCCGCAGTACCGCGGCGCCTGGTATAAAATATATTATTTTCACTGTTCGTCACGTCTTAACTTTCCCAATGCCTTGTTTCAAGATCTTTCTCCTACTTGCGTCGCTTCTTTGCTGCACGGGGACCGTGGCCTACGTGTGGCCCGGTCCGTACGACCTTCTAGAAGATATGTTCACCGTTTCGTCTGGTTTCGCAGAGGGTGGAATCGCGGATGAGGTGAACCCATGTTCCAATTCGCCCTTTGGCGGGCGGCTTCCTGGTCGCCAAGCCGCCTCAGAGTGGTTGAGATTGTAAGTACCATACCTTTAACTCCGTACAATATATAACATCGATTATACAGGGCGTATCACGACATGGCAACGTACAACGTCGAAACAGGTTAGTCCCGCCTTTTCAAAGAAAAGGGTCGTTCACATTTTGAACAGGTCTCGGGGGTCTCGACGCATCCATCGGGTTTGAAACAAACCGACCGCAGAACATAGGCAGAGCTATGAATGATTCGTTGGTATTTTTTGGCGCCTTCCAGTCAAAGACTTCCTCCAGTTAGTCATTCAAATTCTGTTCGCCGAGATCGACTCTTACTGACGGTATGCATTACAGTGGCCGATGTTATCGCATTGGGGTAAGGATATTGCTTTCATCCCAAAATTTGCCCCGTTCTCACATTGTGGTTTGATGCAGTGTCATTCTTGCCATAAAAACATGTGGCGGCCCAAGCGTCGGATTTCGGGCCGGACGCGTTGACGCCGAGGTTGCGGGCCCAGAAACTGTGCCAGAACCGCAACAGGATCTCGCGTCCCACATTGCATCATTTTCTCTGCAGGGGTTCAACGTTTCCGAAATGATTGGTTCGAACTCGCTGTCGGCTTGTTTTCGGACTGCAGCTTACCTCGTTATAGGTCTCGTTGCATGTGGCCACACACTAGGCGGAGTCCATCAAGTAGACTTCCCTCTTTCTGTCGAAAATGCAACTACCACTTCAAATCCTGACGGCGTGGTTCACTTTGACGATACTTTTGATTCGTTTGATAATCATATGTGAGTTCTCCAACTGGTCGGACTGTTCATTTCTAAGCTCTTCAAGTGCAACGCAATGGATCAGTGGAACCAGTGTCGACCCGCTTGCGGTTGGCTTCAACAAGACCACCAACTCGGATGCTCGTATCTTTGCCTCTGACGGGAACTACACCATGAGTTTGTTTGCCCAGGACCCCGATTTTTTCAGCGCTCGATGCGGCAGTCTTCTTGAGCGCATGCTCAACACTGCCCCAAATACTGTTCAATTGTCAGAGGTCATCGAGCCCTTGCCGGTGAAACCGTATCAACTAGTGTTGAGTTTGGCAACGAACGGAAGTCTTATCATGTCGGGCTACATGCGGGTACGCAATTTCGATTATAGTCTTTTCTGGGTGCTCTGACTGGCGGGATGTCCGCTCAGATATTCGGGGCGTCCGCGGAAGCTGCTGCAGCATCAGCAACCGATATGCCTGTTGTGTATGTTTCGTTTCTCAGTGGCGGAATATTACACTCACCTCCCGCACTGTAGACTTACGTGGACGGATCGGAGCGGTCAAACAAATGTCTCGTACTCGATTTCGGCGGTGGCCGTATCATCTCCCAGCGCAAGTCTTTGGGGATCTGTTCACTTTTTCGGGATCAGCGCAGTCATTGATGCTCAATTCGGGATCTCTTCGTTCGTCATCGACTGGGCATACAACTCTGGGACCCCTCTTGCCCATGCGGATAACGGTGGCTCAGGATTTCCGTCCCAGGATGTAGCACTATATCATGCCGATAAAAGCTGTCAGGATTTAGAAGGAAATACTACAGCTTATGCGGTGGTAAGTGCTCTCCTGCTTTCGGTTAACATGCCTTATCATTTAACAGATCAGAAATGACATGGGCCCTTTAACTTCAGCCTACATCGACTACACAACCAATGTCAACCAGGCGGGAAGTGTTTCCATAAAGCAAGTTACCATTCGCGCGCCACTGGTTCATGTCGGCAACTCGTCTTCGCCGTTCTACGATACTTACAGCGCCACCTTCACCACATTGGTAAATGGCCTGCAGACTGACGAGGGACTCATCACGTTCGACGTGGTGGCCGTTATTGCGGGACAGACGTATGCCCAGTTAAATAACCCCGAAATCTTTACTCTGTGCTAGATCCTCCGCTTCTTATATTCCTATTGGGCGAATGGACTCTGGGTTACTGATCCTACAATGAGTTGTCGATTTGAAACACATTGATTGGTATTGAAAGTGCATCATCTTGAGACTTCTTACCTGGCATTGCGCAACGACGCCGATGCGATGAGAAAGATGGGTGTGGATTCATTCAGGAGCCGCCGTTTTTCTATTTGGGCCAACGGCAACTAGCTCCGCTTGTTTCTTTCTCACCAAAAAAACTCGGCAGCTCGAGCGCTGCCGGCCGCGCCGGCAGTGTTTTCAGACTCCGCCTTCCCTGATCAGTGCTGATTGATTGCCGACTCTCCTTTCACCCTTCCGTCCATTTGCCTCAAGGTCCGACCGTCACAAGTTGTTCTTCGAATAAACGCTCAGAGTTTCGCAACTCCCGAAGCGTTTTCAGGTGCTCACCGATGCAGCGCTCACCAGATGCTTGAGTCTCCGCTGTTGACCCAAAACTTCAACAAACCTTGCTCGCTCGTTCGGAGTCGTTGCTGCCACTGGCTAGACTGGTGCACCGTTCTAGTCGAGAAGTCACTCTTACGGTGAGTTCAAGAGCCACCCCTGCTCCTCTGAGCAGTACCTCGCTGGCTCAAGCTTTCGGCCGTGAGATTCTGGAACCTTCCGGGTCTGCCGACTGTCTGCGCGGCCTCGGGATGCTCAGCTATTTAGGACCTTGCTCTGGTATACACTACGGCTCCCTCCTCGACGGTGAACCTGTTGATCAACCCGATTGTGAGTGCAGCATGACTCAAATCCCAGAAGACTTGAAATCGGAATTCACCCCAGCCTGAGTGCTAGCGCGCTGGCGCGGCAAAGCCCACTAACTCAGGGCCTCCACAAGTGACCGTTAGCGCATTCAACACGTTCAGCGTGAACAAGGATCTGCTACGTACGCTGGAATCGTCCGCACACGGGAAGTTGTCTCTAGAATGTTGAATGAGAACGGGAGAGAAGAGACCAGGCGCGAGGAAGGGTTACAAGCTGTGTCCGGGTTGTGCTTGCACTTTTCCATGATTTGGGGGTCGGGTGGGACTGGGTTGCTGGAGCAAAGGAATTCATGAAGCACGTGGCTAAAAAGGAGTAGAAGAACGGGCCGTGATGTGTACCCTGTAATCACACAGTTAAATTCCCCGCATCCGGGTGTGCTTCTACCTGCTCTCATTTGCCTTACTTGGTATAACAATCCGCGGATCGGTTTGACTTGTTGAGTTGATCCGCTGAATGGAGAGAAGGGGTCAAATGCACAGGAAATCCCATCCCTTGACTGATCTGCTGGAGGATGGGAGGGCTATTACTCAGTGGACGGTATTCTGTATTGGCCGGCATCAAAGTCCCCGTTCTTGAAAAACTTATTGGAGGACGAGAAGCTGGGATTTTGTGTTCGTTACGAATTATTGTGAGCTTTCCAGCCGAGACACCAATTTCAACCGTGGGTTTAAACAAAGTTGAATTTCTGTTGCCCATTGTTCAATTCAAGAACGGATGTAGCGTGGACCGGACTATTGATGACATTGCAAGTTGTGCCATTTGAGACGAGCACCGGGACTAGGTAGAAGAAAGATGTAGACACGAGGAAAAAGAAAAGAAAGAGAGACAGACCTACTCGGTTCGATCTTGCGGCTGTTGGACGATTATCCGAGTTAAGATTGAGGCATTGACAGGTCTTTTTCCATTGCACTTGACTTCTCGAACAAGTCAGACCGTTTGATAATTCTCCCATCCTTTGTCGTGCTTCTTTGCAGTTTTTTGTTTGGCGGTTACACCCAGGGAGGTAGACGCCCCGTATGAACTAGATTGCGCAATGTGAGAGCACAAGTTGTATGCCTTGTTACCGGGTCAAAAACAGACCTAGGAGCTCTAGGTTGGGACTAGAAAACCTGAATGTCGAAGACACTTATACGACGAGCACTAGTTGTTGTGGTGTTTGCTTAGAAAAAACCACTGAACTTCACCGTAAGTGGATTCCGAGCTTGGTTGCACATTTAACGATCTCGCACGGGGTTTACCATTCCATCGATCAATATGCATGGCACGCAACACTCGTAGGCTAGCTACTCCCGAACCTGGGTGATTGAGCTTGATCACAATTTGAGTCACAAAATTACGATCCCAAATCGAATGACTTACGGCCAACGTTCCGAGTTGCACTCGAACACGGGAGATGAACAGCAGCAAGCCATGCAAGATGTCTGTGCTGATAGGGTGTGACACGGGTGGTACCGCGGGTGGATCCGGGCCGTACCATACCCGAGACCCGTAGCACCGCACCCGTTGTGAAACGGGTACGGTGATACGGTTAATTAACCTCGGTAGTGAGCATAGCACCGCGGGTCTGTATACCGCGGTTAATACCGCAGTAATACCCGCAGTTTGAAGGGCAAAATCTCAAAAATTCCTCGGGCAAAATGAAAATTATATTAATCCATTCCCAGTCAAACGTGCTATTAATCCATTCCCAGTCACACGTGCTACTAAGTCAAACGTTATGTAAGTTGTTCTGTAGCTGTGAAGAAAGTTGCCGTGCGGCCCGTGCAGATCCATCCATGGAAGATAAGTCAAGTCTACCCACCATTTCTCTCACATCTGTACCAGCTGAGCGAGGCGAGCACAAAGTTGCAGCGCAGGCTCTAAGGCATGGCACGAGTGCGGGTCACCCGCGAGTCATCCCGGGTTTACCCGTGGGAATACTCGTGGGAAAGTTGACCCGCGGGTTCGAGTACCCGTGGCCACGGGTTTCTGCGGATCCGGGTCGTAATTTCTAGAAAATCCTTTTGAACCGTGAGTTTGTAAGTTGTTCAAAACTCTGAGATTCAACCGAATAACACCAAAGGAAGAAATTGACCCGCAAGTACTCGCAAGTAGATCCGTGGGAAACCCGGATCCGCGAGTATTTTGACCCGCGGGTATCCGAGTAAAGCTCTGAACATTGCGGGTACCCGGACCACGGATCCGGGTCGACTCGCGAGTTAACTCGTGACGAGCCTTAGCAGGCTCATGAGAGTCTTGACGGCATCAGCGCCCATGTCCCTGTTCCCCTGGGTGACGGGGGAGACAGTTTGCACGCTTCCACCGATCTTGATCGTCTTGCGCGTAGGAAGCTTCTCAACGGCCACGGCAGGCATACAGGGTTCGGGGATGAGCAGCGGGTTGTAGATTACGTAGAATTGGTCGCTGTCCAGGAATTCAGCACAATGGCAAGCTAGACTTGGTAATAGCTCACCCGGCGCCCATGCGTTCCATCCGTCTTGCCGCGAGCACCCGTTGAAGCGAAGTCTTTGACGAGCGTGAGCCGCAAGACCAAAAAATTGCAATGGGATAATCACCACTACAGTTTGTTAGAAGCTTGCATGTCCACCGCCTCAAGGACCGGGATACCTGCAAAGAAACATGAGACAGTGGAAAAGGCGACACAGGAAAATATTACCGTCGGGGTCATAAGCAGGGTTCCTCATCACGGCAACTTGCCCTTGTCTGCAAGTCGATGTAAACCTCGCCCTCTTTGAGCACGGTTCATGGCGCCGAGGTGATAACCAGAGCCCTTAACGATGGTCAGCTACAAGTCGATAGATGAAGATGGAGGCCAGACTGTGCATTGCAGACGAAGGGAAAAGCTGAAAGCTACCAGTGAACACTGAACACAGCGAACCTCATTTTACATTTGTCTGCCAGATTGAACACAGGCCTAACTCGGAGAGAATTAAACGACGAGATTTAGATGAGATTCAGAAAGGGAGTCCGAGTTCTGACTTGACGGAAGATGCGGACACGGCCCGACTCCTCGGTCGGGACAAGGTTTCGAGCAAGCCTTAGCTAGGCTGACGTCTCCATAGCACGACCCAAGACCATGGTACCAATAATTTCACGTGGAGTCCCCTAGTTTCACATGGAATCAGCAAAAATGCAGATGCGAACAGATGATGCGATGATCGGTCAACGAAGTTGGCGGACAGATCAAAGAAAATCAGATGATCAATCAAAATGAATCATTACAGCCAAAAGTTGTGGCGAGGGGCGTTTTTCGGCCAGGGCACCACAAGACCCACTAACTAAAGTTAGTGGGCATACTCTCACGGTTGTATGGGTGGAATACTGTAAAATAATTATTTTTTTTGAAGAAAATCACACACCCCCACTTTTTCCGGGCACCCCTGGTACCTCCAGACCGACCAATACCTCGTTGCTAGTTCTTAGTATCTATGTGCATACAGAATGAACCAAGTATAATATATTCACATTGCCCGGACAAAACATGTAGCATTATTCAGGCGAGTCTGACCCTGATGCAACAAAAGGCTCACCATGTAATCCAGCACGATTGAGCCTTATCCAGGTCTTGAGAGGCAGGATGACTCGCTGCATGCATTGCTCAATGCTTTCAGGACAACTTGAACCGCCGTCCGACTCGCTATGGAAGGAACATCGAGCCTCGAGGCGATATTCTAAACAGTTGTTGAGTTAAACTTCACGCTGCACATGTATTGGTAGACAGGAGAACTATGCAGGATGCCGCCAGATGTATAATCAAGGTGTTGTGGAGGCAATATTTTGAAGGTTCGGGTGTGTGGCTGTGTACGGTGATCAGAGAAGACGCCGTCATGATCGAGGCAAATCGCATTTTCGAGGTTTTTGACAGCGGGTGTGTGGCTATGCTCGGCCATCACCGACGATCTGATCAAATGGGAATTCTTTTTGGTAGACCTGGTCCCTAGGTCGGTACCAGGAACACCCCTCATTTTTGGCGAAAAGGTGACACCCTTCGACAGAAAGTTGAGAATAACTCTCACCCCGTCCGGCTGTATGAAAAAAGCGGCACCCCCTGCTTTCAAAAAGTGGCAGTCCTATTTAGTGTGCCTTCTTGAGGAGATTCGAAAGAATAAGCAGCCGAGTTAGAACTTAGAAGGCAGGGACTATGATCGCCGATACGAAACGAATCAGCTGAGCCTTCATGGAAGGCATTGGAGCCTCGGAAAAGATTATTGAAACACACTAGTTTGCACATAAATGTCCGACTAAATCGTCCCTTGATTCACTTCGTGCCCCCGCAAATCACCCTCTGGTCAATACATCGCAAATGCCTGACCTAACTCACAGTGCTCTTGACTCCCTCCGCCTTGAGTTTCACCCAGGTAGGCCGGGAGATAACCTCGTTCCACCAGCTTCCAACGCACGGTTAATACAGTGACAGCCACACTAAGAGCAACGGGAACTTACCGTGCAACATTGGGGCGTGTTTCTTTCGTCATGATATCGGCCTCCGTACCGGCCAGCAACGGTGCGAAGCCGAGGTGAAAGATGTCCGCGAGGGAGAATTCCTATCATGGCAGGGCTTGTGAGTAGTATCCATGACACGACGGATGAATGATGGGACACACGTCTCCTGCGATAAATCGGTGTTTCCCGAGGATGACCTCGTAAACGTCTAGTTTCGCCTCCAAGTCCCTCACGCCCTCCGCAACCACGGCGTGGTCCACCGGAAGCCCGCGGCGGCTGGGAAGAGGGGATTCAGCACTTGCAATTCAGGATATAAATGGAACGCACGCTTTCCCTAGAAGCTCCATCGCTGCTTTCGTGGCCGGCGGGTGGAAGTTGGCGATCTCGAACGAAGCGGCCTGCTCGATGAGAGCGCGCGTCTTGAGGTCGGAGGGAAAAAGGGGTGTGCCCTTGTCCTGGTATTTATCCGCGAGGTAGCGGCAGATGGCGCGGCTTTCGCAGAGGATGAAACCATCGTCATCCTACGCAAGTATTACTTCGGTGTGAACGGGAAGAAAAAGGCGGTGGTACTCACGATGACGGGCACCTGGCCGAACGGGTGCTTCGCAAGGAACTCGGGCGTTTTGTGGGCTTTGGCGGACATATCTACCTGGACGAGCTCGAAAGGAATCTGCTTCTCCGCGAGCACCATCGCAACGAGAGCATTACCGCCAGCAACGTAGTTTGTGCCGTGGAGTTTAAGGACCATGCTATTCAAGTTGGGTTTGGCGTTGGTTTGGCGTGTGGTGCGCGAGTGCAAGGTGAGCTGGACAAGAGTTGGAGTCAAGGTTTATCAAGCGTTACGAAAGATCGCCAGACGTGTTCGGTGGCGCCTGATTGGTTGGCCACCTAAGCGATTTGCGCTGATGGTGCTGACAAGGTGCTGAACAACCGCTGAGCAAGCATAGCCCGACATTGCCGGGATCCGACGGCGTGCAGTGACCAAGCATTCTCGTCGGCGAAAAGAGTCCCCGAGGCTTGGTCCACTCAGAGGTGCCATCGTCTTCCTTTTTCTATATATCAGCTAGTCAGAAGGAGGACAGTGGGAGTTGCGGTCTGCGTGAAAGGCGAAAAGGTGTCCGGTGGCATGGCTAAGCCGGCCGTGGAGAAAAGCATGGACGAGACGGTCTTGAAAGTCGACTGGTTGAATCTCGCTCAGAGATGAGACCGCATCCGGGAATGTATGGACTCGAACGGAACGACTTGCGAAACTGTCGACAACGCGGCGGCCCAGTGTGTCGGAAAATTCAGAGGGGGAACGGGTGGTAACGATGGGGGAAGGAGAGCGGATCGAGTGGGTTCTGGGTTTAAGAGAGAAATTCATCATAAGGTCGCCACATTCGTGCTCGATTGCGAATCGGGCTCATATCAAGATCAATATTGGCGGATTACAATTCCGCTAGCCGCAAACGGAATGCCGGTTCTGCATCTTGCGCCGTCCCGTGGACGCTATGAGCGAAGTGGGGTTACAGTTACAGCTTCTTGCACACATGTCGTGGAGGCGGAAAGAGAGGCGATGTGGCTATGTGTCACATTGTGCTTGCTTGTGCTGATTTGTGCTTGCGTCTCCTCATTCTTGCTCCTACCACCACGATCGTTGCCAAGTACTGTTCAGAGAGGCAGATGTCGTCTGGACGAAATAAGTACTACCGTATTCGGAAATCCCAACACATCGCGCACCTGTCCCGCACTACGAAAAACTTGTCTTTGCCGAACTCATGATGGGATGGCCATATGGTACCGGAAAAGTGCGGCAACTCGAACGGGGGGTGCAACGCCATGCTGGTAATAATGGTACGTGCACGCAGGGGATGTTCGCGGGGTGTCCTTCCAATGAAAAGTTGAACTTAGAATGGGTTGGCGATTGGGTAGCACGTTTTGGCGGTAGTATTAAATCGAGAAAGGATCTGCAACTTGCGTCGCAGCCTAAGTCAGGCTCTCATGAATATTCGATTTTGTGTGGTTGCTGTAACATTGAAGACAAGATACACGAACTGCAAGGTTTTCTCACACGGAAGGTGGAGGGTTCATTAACGCGAGTGGAGGAGGAAATCTGAGATAATGATACAAGCTAGTCTACTCATTCGCCCATTCGTACTCGGGTATGCTCTCCTCGGCATCGTTCGCCCCAAAGTACTGGACCAGCTTCGGGATCCTCAACGAGTCGATCGCGTAGAAGACCGCGTTCACCGCCGTCACGCCCAACCGGGTCTTCGGGAGCATGATTCCGTGCACCCACTTGGGGAAGTTCTGCGCCTTGTCCGCGAGAGGCTTCATGATCGCCTCGTATCGTTGCAGCGCCGCGGGAAGGTCCGTTGTGCTTTTGATCTTCGTAAGCTCGCCAGCCACGACATAGCCGCCGTACATGGCGTACGCGGTCCCGACGCCCATGACAGCGTGTGCCGCGTCACCTATGCAGACGACGCGGCCGTAGCTGTAAGTGCTGAGCCGCGCGAGCGCCCCCTCCGAGAAATAAAAGTCGTCCGCCTTCTTCATTCCCTCCAGGACCCGCTCCGTCTCCCAGCTGCCCGCCAGGTCCGCAAAGTACTCGCCCAACATCCGCTTCTGGTCCTCCACTTTCCCCGACGCCACGAGCTCCTGAAAGCGCGCCTTGTCCGCCGGCGAGTCGCACATGAGGTACCCGCCAATTTCTCCTAGCGTGGGCGTCGGGCGCAGCATGATACCGCGTCCGCCCGGGGCGTTGTACATCCGCGCGTGCGTGATGCTGTCGCTCTCTGCGCGCGGCAGCGTGAAGAACGCGGTGTACTCGTTCAGGCGCTCCAGATCGTCCTTGGCGGGATGTCCAGAGGCGAGCGCGCGCGTGCGGCTGAGGACGCCGTCCGCTGCGACGACCAGATCGTACCGCTCCGGCTGGCGGCCATTGGCGAAGGTCACATCCACGCCCGCCTCGTCCTGTACAATTCCGCTGATGAACTCGCCGTACGCAATCTCGACCCCGCGCCCGTCTTCACGACACTTATCCTCGAGCAGGCGTGCGAGGTCCGCGCGCAGGATCTCGTACTCGGACGTGATGGACTGTTTCGCGGGGTCACCGGTGGAGTCGAAGGTCGCAATGACGGCCCCGGTGGAGCCGAGCTTCTGCACACCCTTTTCGGTGGTGTGGCGCGCCTTGATGGCGCCCTCGAGGCCCATTTTCTGCATAACTTTGACGCCGGGGCCGCGGATGTCGATAGCTTGCCCAGTTTTGCGCGGATTAGGGCTGCGCTCGATCATCGTGACACGCGCGCCGCTGCGGGAGAGCCAGTACGCGCAGGATGGGCCAGCAATACCAGCGCCGCTGACAAGGATTTTGAGGCCGGACATGGTGGTACTAAGAGCTGAGTTGGGGAAAAAAGGGGCCGCAAACAGGGAGGTGATTGTCATTGGTGTGAAAGCCTTCGAATATATAGGCTGCGTGTCGGGTTTGAATCGGCGCGTCCAATGGCCGTTCTACGTTACCTTGCTGACGTAACATTGAGCAGTTCAACAATGCCGAGGCCGCGTTGCCGCGCCACATGCCGCGCCGACGATGCTCCCGGCGGTGCGCGCAGCAAAGTTAGCTCTCCCCCGATTGTCCGCACCTGTAATACTAATAATATCAGCAATCGCTAACTTTAAACTGAGTCGTAACCCGGCAATAATTCGGGGCGTACGCGCTTCGTCAGCCAAGACAAGAAACAAGGCGCTACATGAAAGCGAAAGCGCTTCCAAGAATTAGTCGATTTGTGTCACATATAATAAACCGAATCTCACTGCATTTCCCTTGCATCCTTCAGAACAAAATTTCCTCCCTCTGTCCAGGTTCACTGAGATTTCCATCCTTATCCGGTGATAACATGGACACCGCATGTCAGAACTCGAACGCGAACGCACCATTGTCTACAGCGACTCTGCAAATCATCTCGTGTGTCGTTCAAAGTTTTAGCATCCTCTAATTGGTGCTGGAATCCATCGACCTCGAAGTTGGGCTTTGGACATGAAATATAGCAGCTTGCCTAGCGCCCGATCTATTGCGAGAACTTCAGCATGAGAGCGTACATGCCGAAGAAATGTTTACGCTTACTCAAGTGCGTATGCATGTGAGCAAATTCCTCGCAAAAGAAAGCAAAGTCTAATGATTTCAACATTTGAAGTTAACCGGCGCTGCAGTCGAGAGATTCTTCCTATGGCACGCTTGAGCTTTAGGATCGCCTTTGTGATACCGATACCATGCGAATGAGAGATCGGGCTGATAGTGTCTATATCGAATAAGCGAAGGATAATGAGGCAAGGAAAATGAGTACCATAATCGACAATCAAGACATTGAGGTGGAGCCCATCGTGGATGACGGGTTCCTTCGCATTTCAGCTGTCGCTCGCTGAGCCGGTGGTTGGTGGAATATTTTAAACCGCGGGTGCCAACTGCGCCTGTCGCAACTCATCGAGCGAAACAGTTGGCACGGCGTGTCTAGGCGGCGATGAGGTGGGTTTCGTCGCTGGGATGGGGTCCGCTGAAATCAGAGCACGGAACATCACCTGCGGCTTCTGCGGAAGCCAGTTCGAGGCTGTCGACCGACAGCACAACGGTGAAGTTCGAGCCCCCGCCGGTCCTGGGCCCAACTGCAATACTGCCGTGCATGCGATCGACCACCGACTTGCAGATATGCAGGCGGTGTAAAACTAAGCGGGACAGAACGAACGATGAGCACACGCACACGCACCGAGCCCGGGACCGGGCGAGAACGATCGGCCTGCGTGAATGGGGCGAATATCCTGCTTACGAACTCTGGGCGCGCAACGTGACGAAACGGCCTGTCTGGCTTCCGAGCCGCGGCCAGCGGTAAGGGAAATCTCGATGAGCCCTACAAGAAACGATTCGCACGGACTGTTCTGGCGAGTATGAGTAACCGCGCACGCACACTCAGAGGTAAATTTCAAACAGTATTCAATATTCTGCGATTTGCAAGATCAGCCCTGGGCATGAACGAGATCAGATCCACACACCGCATGAACTCCGCCAAATGCAGACTAATCCACCAGCTCTTGATCGCCGTTCTCCTCACGCCTTGGACAGTCGATTATGCACCCGCTGCGTCCATCAGTGCCTGCTGGCTGGGCTCGGCCAGCGTCGTCTCCAGGAAAACGCTCACCGCAATCTGTAACCGCGTCTCCTGGCTGCGCTGCTGCTGCCGCTCCCACGTCGAGCGCAGCTGCACCCCAAGGAGCAGCACATGGTCGTCCAGAACCTGCGTCTGCGTCTCGGAGAGCGCGAGGAAGGGGCGATGGGCGCCGTCGCATTGTGTCGAGTGGGCCGGAGGGGACGATTTCGAGGGTGAGGGGAAGACCGACGTATTTTCTCACTATAGTGGTAAATACCACAGATAAGCAAACAAGGAATGAAGCCAGACGCACCGCCAGTTGAATTGACTGCATTGCCCGTGATCCGCCTGTTGAAACGTGCAGGGTTGTTACTGAAGGCTGTTGGTTTTTTCTGGAGGTAACGAGGCGCACCAATGCCCGCCAATGTCCATCTACGCCGCTATCCGTGTCTGGCTTCATCTCAAAATTGATTTCTGGGGAAGGCATGGACGGGCGAGCCAGCCGAGTGAAGAACGGGGGGGGAATGCGCTCCTGAGCGGCGTTTGGCGGCCTCTCTTTCACCCAATGCAAGATGGATCACCGGACATGCGATGCGCATGGTACCAAGCAATGAGGTCGAATTCAGGTACATATGTACTTGAAGGCATACCTGGCGAGAACTAACGGCGTGCGGCGTAACGGATTCACGTTAGCTCGGGTTCGCGAGATTGGGAAGTCAATTCGGCAAGTACTTTGTGCTTTGTGGCGAGTAAATCGGCATGTGTTTGGGGATGCAGAGTGGGGAGGATTTGGGCCCCGGAATGTGGAAGGAGTGGATAGCAAGTGCCAAGAAGCCATCGGAAGCGGAGCCGAAGAGTTAGAGAGCAACACGGGCTATCATTGAGGTGACGGATGTTTATTGTGACAAGGATAGCCATGTATGCAGGATTCCGAGAGTAGCAGCTTTGAGTTTGTGCGCCAAAGCAAAGACCACAGCTGGCTGGCCAGAATTGCGCGTAGAGCTAAAAGAAGATCTTGAGGGTGCTATGGGTAGCTATGGTCTATTAGAGTAGCTTGAATTTTCCCGGAGTTCTATGGCTGGAAAACATGGATTGCGCCAGAGGAGAAGCTAGCAGAAGCGGCGTCCTTCGTGAGTTCCGGGGAGCGGTGGACAGGATCCAGAAGCGACGGGAAAGGTATCGAATGAGCTCCCTGGGCTTTGAATAGGGGGCGATGCGCAGCGGGCGCTGTGTCCGACAAGAGAGGTGAGCGCAAGGTGAGCGGAAGAAGCAAGCCATATTGAATTTGGTGGTATAATTTCTGGACACGGTTGCCAAACAGCCACAAATCTCCTCCGCTTCTCTCCGCCGTCATCTCAATCCACGTCTCCCTGGTTCGTCGGTGGTTCTTACATGGCTCCAAGGACTTTGACGGCGGTTTCGGGCCACTGTCCATCCGAATCACAGTCCAGATTCGAACCACATTGTGGCGAGTCGGTCAAGAGTCGGTCAAGAGTCGGTGAGTGTGACGCTGATTGGCGTTCTGAGGACGCGGCGGAATCAAGTTGCTCAAGGCCGCTGGACGACGAGGGAATGAGATATGCATGCATGGATGGCTGTACTCTTCACCGTGTGCTTTACCTCCACCGTCCCTGACTTGCAAAAAGACGGAAACATCTACGCTGAAACTTGCGACGTCGAAGTTTGCGATCTGTTCGCCATCGTCGCGCCGCCGCGTGTGCGCGCGCATGAATACACCGGTTTTGGGGCGGCCCTCTCCTTCAACCAGGATGCATGCAATCACAGGACACGGCGTGGGCGGCTCACCGTCCCAGGACCCAGAGTCTCAAGTGTGTGTGCGAGACAAAGTGCGCGTCTCGCTGTGGGCCTGGGTGCCATCCAGCAATGTCGCGCGATGCGCTACAAGGCGAAATGCGCGTCGGTAGCACGGCTCATGTGTTATGTCTGGACCCACTCTTGAAAAACTTGAAAAACAATTTTCAACCAGCCTTGATGCCCGGCAACTTCCGAGCCGCGTGTGACGCCTCGTGGCATGGCAAAGCCACAAAACTGACTAAAGGGGAACTCTTTCGGATTTAGCAACATGACATGTCAATCATGGCTTTGATGACAGCATAGCCTCCATTCGCACATGACACCTGATTGCCCGCCGTGTAGAGACACACAATGCGGTGGGGCTGTATCGGTCGATCCAGTATGCAGGCGCGCACGGTCGGTCGAGTCGAGTCTTGAGGTGGCTCATCCTCCCGTCCTCGAGTTGGCGATCTGGACAGATGGTGCCAGTACTCTTTCTTCCCTGCGAAATTCACCCTTCACCCTCTGCTTCCCTTTTTCTCCCTTGCAACATGTGCTCCCCGCCCGAAGGCCTAAGCGCTCCACCCCACGTCCTGGTCCAGTCCGGTAATAACACCTCTGTCTAATACAGTGACACACCAACAGCGAATGCGCGCGCTACACGGTCGTGTTTATTTCTCACATCGTGAAGCTGAACATTCCATATCAGCTAATGCGATCTTACTCCGTGCCGCCAATCGCATAAACAGCAACACAAGCTCAGAACAAGATGGCTGGATCCTCGGCGGGCCAATTCAAGGTTAGATGGCTTGCTACATTATAAATATTACATTGCGCTGACGAAACGAGACGTTCATTTCTGCATCCCGACGCACCTGATAATCCCGTATACCCGGTTCTAATAGACCGGTCATCTCGGTTAGATGACCGTTCTGTTAGAAGGGTCTTTTAGGGCATTCAGGGCTATTCGCAATAAACCTCGCAATATCTCCAAAAAAAAATCTGCAATACCCTCCAATAAGTATGCCCAGGGACTTAAAGACATTCAGTGGGTAAGTGGCGGTGCCCGCCGGGCGGGCCGACGGCGCACCTTCGCGCTCACTGTCCCCGACGATGTCGGGCTCAAAAATCCATGTAAAATCACAAGAAAATCACAAATAATAATGCGAGTGCAGCGCACCTATCGCGCCATCATGCGCCATCAGTGCGCCCATCATTGCCGCCTTCTGCTGCAGCGCACCTTCGTGCTCGCTATCCCCGAGGTTGCCAGCTGTAGAGCTCAAAAAAGCACATGTAAAATTATAAATAAAAATGTGAGTGCAGCGCGCCTATCACGCCATCACGCGCATCAGTGCGCCCATCACCGCCACCTTACCCAAAAAAGAAAGATGCCTAAAACACAGAAAAACCACAATATATCAGTACAGGTATGCACCACTGCACACCGTCAGCTTGCCACCAGAGGGCTCACTGGCCTGCCGACAAGGCTGCCGTTGATCGGAAGAGAGGTTGTAAAGAATGGGCAATGACCAGGAAATGATAGAGAGGTATGCAGGTACTTCCACCTCATCATCGACTCTCATTCTGCCTGTAAAGAAACCTCTCACAGTGCTGGTTTGGCCAAATGATGGATCACGGGTGTCACGAACGCGTGACATCACATACCACGTGATTTGACACCCGGTATTTGGGCATCGTCTCTCTTTCTCTTCTACCACCATCATCCAGCTCTCCTTTTGCCCACTTGTCCTTTTAGAGTCTCCAACACCTTCTTGCTTCTATCTCCCTTCCTGTCAGGCTTCTCTAGGGTCTCTGTTTCCCTTCTTGCCACCGCTGTTCCCAGGTGTGTCTGGATGTCTCCCTTTGAGCTATGGGTAAGTGTGCCACCCGGTCTTTCCTGATCCTTTCTCTCCCTCCCTTCCACCTTGCTCTGTAAACCGCTGGAGAGCTGAGATCCGACCCTGGAACTATGGCCGAATCCGCGTTTGAGAGTGGCATTCTTGTCTGCTTTCCTTCTTACCTTCCACCTTCCTCTGTAAACCACCGGAGAGCTGAGATCCGACCCTGGAACTATGGCAAAATCCGTGTTTGAGAGTGGCATATTCACATCATGATTTTCCCCTTCCCTCCGTTATATTCTTGCAATGGCCAGGAGTTCTCCAAATCTGGGTGTTCTGGCCTCCTCCCTTGCCCAGTATCGCTCTTCCATTGTCACAGATGCCTCAATCTCCCCACCTCCTGAGTTTTTTCAACATTTTAAAATGGCTCTCTATACATATGTCGGAACAGGAGGCTACTGGGCAACTCAATGAGCCAGCGGAATTCTGTTGCTATGCTATTCATGTGTTCCTTTCTGGATTAATCTCTCTACCTCTATGTCTGCCCCCCTTCCTCATCTGGCTGAGAGGGTTGATTTTCAACCGCTTCAACACTGATAAGCAATTCGCGACCACAGTGAGTCTGGCAGAGAAACAGGAGTGAAGCCACGTCTGAGCCTCGACGGGAGAAGGGTGTAGACATCTACTCTGCTGTATCTACCAATAGAATTAAATTTCCATGCATTATACATCTTTTAGTGTGAGTTCTTGAGTCGATTTGCTCCAAGTCTATGTCGGCCGAACCTCCGAAAAGGCCTTCGGCTACCCCTCCGACATGCTTTGAAAAATTCGTAGCAGATGTGTTAATGCTGATATCTCATTCACAATTTACTCTCAGCACCATCTAGCCTACTTGAACAACATATTGCAAAAGTAGAGCCAAAGACTTCGGACAAAAAAAGATATAATTCAATCGGTCAAATTGTCGCGAACTCATCCATCATTTGAAGGCTTTCCAGTGTTTACCATGTGAACCTTGGCCATCTTACGCTTCAAATGCCATGTTGGGTGGGCACTTCAATTCAAACAACTCTTCTACAATGCCCGTGATGCAGAAGAAGCATCAGATGTGTCTAGCACCACAAGAGATAGTCCGAATTTACAAGGGAACAAAGAGAAAGCCCAAATTCATTGGACGTGTTCGCGATAATTTGAAAAGGTCTTTTATTTCTTTTTTGGCTCGCATTGCCTGTCCCTGATTATTGAACATGTTGTTTATGCATTGTATCTAGCCCTTGTAAAAAAATGTGGGCCACATTCAAGGCCAACTGAATGCCACAGAATCTTTCTTTCGACTCATCGGACTGAACAGCCGAGGGCACATCAGATGTTCGGCCGATGATCTCACCAGTGATTGTGTAGTGCCAGACGTGCTGGGCTTGACTTGAGCACACAGACGCGCAGAGATAAATAATTTTGTAGGGACATATCAAGATCATAGTGAAATTACAAGAACCCCTGTTCATCATTTCTAGCATGTGCAGCAAGAACATGCTCGGGGGCAGGTCCATCGTCCCCAGAAGTTACGGTGACAGAAGGACGGGCCTTGGATAGATGACCAGCGTGGGAGCTTGTGACGAGAAGGACCAGCACGGCTGGCAGTTTGCGGGCGGTGCGGTGCGAGGAACCACGAGGGGAGGTGCAACTCCCGGGGGATAGGAGTGCCCCGATCGGACGGGGAGGGTGGTCTCACCGGGCGGCGGCCGCGCCATGCCCAGTTCCCCCCGTGGATGGAACCACGAGCAGAGGTGCCCGTTGCAGGGGTGGAAGAGGGAGGTCCGCGGGAGGAAGTGATGCTGGCACTGCGCTGGCCTTCGAGCATGCCCTCGTGACGTGCAGCGGCGGCGACTGCTCGGACGGCGTCCACGGCATGGTCGGTGGTGATGGAGAGCGAAGGGCTCGTGCAGGCGGCATGGCGGTGGTGCCGGCTGCACACAGTAGGGCGGCAGGAACACTTCGGGTGCTCAATATGGCAGTACTTTCGCCAGGGGGGCTTGGTATCTTCGTAAACATCGAAATGTTCATAGCTGGCCTGCCGGCCTTCAAACGCGGTTAGACATATTGCTCTGTAGGGAAGAAAATGAGAATGAAAGTGGGTTAGCATGACAAAAACACGCACTTGGTTGAATAAAGCCCCTCTTCCTCAACGCCATACGCCAGCCAATAGTGCCTAGCGGCATTGCTGTCCCAGTTCACATAGGAGAAGGTGCCAGGAAGGTGGGTGACAATATCGCAGGCCGAGTAGACAGCAGGAGATGCTGCCAGGGGTGGGGATCTTCTTTCATTGGTAACATCAGACAGAGGGACAGAGGGCCAGAAATAGAGCCAGAGAAAGGGAGAGGGACAGAGAGAGAGCAGAAGAGAGGGGGGTACAGGCCCTAGGATAGGAAGGGAGGCAAGAACGATGTGGATGCGGGTGGTGGAAGCGAAAGGCGAGCACGGGAAATGGCTGGTTGACAGGTCACGCGACTCGGTCCGATAGATCCGGATCCGAGATCACTGATCCCGGGCAACTCCGATAGTTGATAACGGGCTTT
Source organism: Mycena vitilis (assembly GCA_029203975.1). Classification (NCBI taxonomy): domain Eukaryota; kingdom Fungi; phylum Basidiomycota; class Agaricomycetes; order Agaricales; family Mycenaceae; genus Mycena; species Mycena vitilis. The sequence continues at coordinate 107,534 of JARGYF010000181.1, forward strand.
GTATCCGTCTGAGATAGTGTCGGAATGCCAATCCACAGTGACGGCGGCAACGGCGGGCCACGGCGCGCATGCACACCTTGCTTGCATGTATATAACCTGATTTAATGCTGATTTTCCCCGATTTTTGGGACCATTTTTGGGTCAAGGCAGGAGAACGTCGGTGGCGATGGGCGCACGATGGGCGTGTTGATGGCGCGTGGGGGCGCGATGAGTGCGCCGAGGCCGGCGGATTATTTACGATTTTCTTTTGTATTTTATCTGGATTTTACATGTATTTTTTGGCCCAACATTGTCGACGACGGCGAGCGCGAAATCTCACCAAGTCCCCCGGCATACTTATTGAGGGTTATTGAAGATTTTTTTTTGAGGATATTGAGGAGAGTATTGCGAATAGCGGTAGATGCCCTAAAAGACCCTTCTAACAGAACGGTCATCTAACCGAGATGACCGGTCTATTAGAACCGGGTATACGGGATTATCAGGTGTCCCGACGGCGTCCTTAGCCTTGTTCATCAAGCTCTCGTCGTTGTTGTTCGAGTTGCCGGAAAACGTGTCCCCCGCCTTCTGGGTGGTGCTCTTCTCGGACTGCGGCTGGAGCGTGGACGCGATGCTGTCCCCGGTGCCCTTCACGCTGTCGCCCATCTGCTCGGTCGTGGACTTCTGGCTGTCGGGCTGAGGGCGTGCGTCAGCCGGCGCCGTGCACGATGAAAGGAGGCAACATACCTTGAGAGCGGAGGAAGCCTTGTCGGTCATGCTTTGGCGGGAGTTGTCAGACATGGCTGGGAGAAGTGATATGGTGGCTGATTTGAGGTAAGTCAGGACAAGCAAGGCGAGGAAGTGGGTTGAGAACTCTTGTTGGGGAACCTTCCATCTTAACGCTCCTGCGGCTGCATCTAATCATCCGGGCCCCAGCATCGCTCGCAATCACCAGTGTCATTCTGGCTTCACCACTCATTGCAGTTTTTGCACCTTCCCTCACTATCCGCCAAGCATCGGCAGTAAGCCGAACCCTCACCGTCCCGACCCTAAATTTGTTAACGGACGCAATGCTTGACGATATCGTTTTGAAGTAGGCCAGTTTTGCTACCGCCGGCGGCATTCAACTCATTCATTCCAGCACAGACAATTACGCAGGTGCCTCCGGTACCTGGGACCAGGTCGTCCTCGCTGACATGACATCCGAAAACCCCCTCGGTTGGACAATTCCCCAAGGATACGCGCCGGAGTGCCGCTACAACATCACTTACTTTGCGCCAGCCCTTCGTTGCTCAGATTTAATGTCCGACCAGATTGATGACAGGGCAGGCCCGACAGGTAGCGGTAGGATAGTCCCGCGAACGTTTCAAGATCCTCCAGCCGCCTGGTTGGCAGGTTACGACCTGACCCTCGTCGGGGCATTGTCAACCGGGTTCGTCAATTTCACCGCAGTAGGCAGCAGGTCGCAGCCCGCCGCCGCCTCCAGCGAATTCACCTGGACATTGGCGTACTTGCCGTTTGCCTCATCGAATGCCGATGCGGGTGCGTTGATCAAGGCAGCGGGTACGGCGTGCACGTTCTATAACGCGACACACAACACCCAGACGCACTTCGCTAATGGGACGCAGGAAAGCAGCGTGTCGGTGGTGAAGTTCCTCGAGCCGCTTGATACGAAAAAGCGGTATGTGCCTGTTTTCAACGAAGGGGGGATCAACAACTCCAATCCCTATGTCGGAACGCCCGGTGTGAACTTTGCGCCAGGCCTCGGAAGCGGGTTGCATTACTTTGCCTTCGCCGATGCGATGGCTGCACGTCTCTTGGGTGTTGTTCAGTGCGACTACCATGGCACGGTCAGTGTCACCGACACACTCGTATTGGAAACAAACCTCTTCGAGTCGCCGTTCGGATTCAACGCCTCGGACACGCAGCGCTTTACTGGGTGTCAGCGTCAGCCCTAGGTCGGCTCAGCGAGACGGTGATCGGCAATCCCAGCCGGGACTTCACGTTGGTCGATAACCCGGGTGCTCCGATATAACGACAAGCCGGATACTCGTACCCGCAATCGGTGGGTAGAGGAGTCGGGTTGTTGGTTTTATTCGAGGGAGTATTCGGTGGGCCTTCTAGCGATAGGGACCGCCGCAGTACCACACTCGAAGGAGCGGAGGGGAGGAGATATTTGGGAAGAAGGGGAAAGGGCGGATTGTTGAGAAGGACGCTTCGTTGTTGCCAAGCCAAAGTAGCACTGGTATTAGACGAGGTAGAATCTACCGTACATGTAGATTCTACTGAGTATTTATACGTTTCTACTATATTCGATCAGGCCCAGGGGAAGTCCCTATCTCCTACAGATAGGGTGAGTTATGCATATAGAGTTGGAGAGGAGTTGTGGATCTCCAGGGCGATCGGGGAAGTTGGAAAGGAGTTCCTGTCCCCCTGTATGCCGTCTGAGATCCGTCTGTCGGGGTTCCATGATAACCCGGGCGTCATAGTCGGGATAACCCGGACGTTCCATGATAGCCCGGGTGGCGCAGTGGATAATCTGGTCCTAGGAATGAGGAGTTTCGGGGCTTCGTGATAACCCGGACGGCGTAATGGATGGCGAGGAGAAAAGGAAAAAAGGTAGCATGAGGTGGATCATGACACTGGGCTCAATTCGTCCACGTCCATTACCAATATATCGCAAGGTGAGTTACTTCTTTATTGCAGGAAGCGCTCGCTGACAGTTATACCTCTACGTCAGCTTTAGAAAATCTCGTCGCGAACATGACACTCAGTCAGTCCTCTTCATACTTCATTTGTGTAAAGCTAATCTCTTTTCCTTCCAGGTTTCACAGGGGCACCGGTTTCATCGACGTTGACGCTGTCGTTCCTTCCACCGATAACATCTACTTTTACAACCACAGAACCCTGGGCGCGGCCTACCTCAGCGCGTTCGCCTGTCTAGTTGCGGTCAACGCGCTGGGCATGGCATGCCTCGTCAGGAACGGCGAGCCTGCATCGAACAGCTTCACACACCTGCTCATTGCAACACGCAATGTTCGGTTGGACGCCGTGGCTGACACCAAGGGGCTCCAACGATAAGAGAAAAAGATATCACGTACAAAAGTTTTTTTCCAGGGGGTCAGCGACCCCCACCTGGCACCCACCGTGGGAAACTGCCTTGTATGGGCTCTAAATGAACCGTTTTCAATGATTTTTTTCGCCCAATCGCTTCTAGGCACTTGTTTTCATGTTTCCGAGGCTTCAACTGAATAAAAACTGGGTTGTGGAACAAAAATTCTTTTTCCCAAGTCACGTCGACGATCACGACACGTGATATATTCCCTGATTAGGAGTGGCTGTTCCATCTTATCAGCTCTTATCAGGCCCAATATGGGAATGCCACAAGCATTGCATTTCCGCGCATCCCATCACCCGTCTCAATACCGACGACGTACAACAAACCTGGGCTCTCTGTAAGGATGTATGACACATCGGCCCGAAACCGGGCCTAGGTCACGCGTTCTTACAGTTGTATATATGTAATTGTTGTAGTTATGATTCGGGCGTCCAGTATCGGGTAACGAACTTACACCCAACGCTGAACGCCCGAACCTCTATTGAATATAGACCGGTTCCTGTTCACTCGGGTGTGATTGAGTTATCAACTAAATCAACACTCTTATACTTTTTGAACACCTGGCTTCTCTCGAAGCCTTATATTCCGTGGAAAACTACTACAACAATTTTCCAAGAAAATGTCCAACGACGGCCCTGCTTCTGCAGCGCCGACGTCGACAACGGGAACGTCCCAGTTCGCCTCCGCGGCTTCTCAGCCCGGCAGCAACACTGGGGAAGGTACCCCTGAAAATCCAAGACCCTCTCCAAGGGTCAAAGTCCACATCGACTCCCTAGGGATACCCTATATGCTTGACCCGACGACGGGTCAACGCTATGATGTGTCGGACGACGACGAGACGGTCATGCCCCATATTCGGGGCCCGACCTCAAGTCAACTGGGCTCGCCACAGCCCACCGGGAGTACTTTGAATAGTACGGTATCTGAAGAATCGGATGTAACGTCGAGCACCAATTCCCCGCTCACAACTGAGAGTCTACTAGCCGCCCTCATTACCGACGTTAAAACGATGGAGTTGACGGACGAGCAATTGCGCCGCTTCAATACAATTCGTGCAATGTTGTCCTTGGGCAGAGAATCTCTGCTCACCACTACGGCGCTGGTAGCTGGACAGGACGTGACCATAACTGATCTCGCGGGCTCGATAAGAGCCCTGCGCGCTGAGATGGCCAGCCGGATTGAGGAGCTCAGCGACTCAGTGATGGCTTCAGGAGCGAGGATATCAAATACGCTCGATAATAATATCCGAATCCTCCGTGCGACGGGGGCAACGGAAGAATCCCTTGCCCAGCTGGTCGCCTCGGTGAACCGACGGCACAGTCAACCTCTACAGGCAATTGCGATGCCCCCAGTTCGAGATCTTCCCCCACACATGCCCAAAGATATGGGCAGCGTGCAAGCGGAAGTGGACCGTGCACTACCTCCACGGCAGGCGCACGAATCAGACGAAGATTGGCTTCGTCGGGGTAACACTCATCTAGCTCGACGAGCAAGGGCGGCTCAATCCTTCCAGAAGGTCACCCGGATGCTGCGCCGCCCATATCGATATTGAAGAATACGCGTTTCGTCGACACCAGCAGCATCTCTAGCGCCCGAGATCAGTTCACTGGGACGGGACCGCGGGTTGGTATGAATACCACCCCATTGGGCTACAACCAATCACCCTCGGGCTATATATCGTCTAGCCCGACGCCTGACACTCCCGCCACTGCATACGAGGTCCACATGCTGGAGAAGGCAGCTCAGATCACCCGGATGATCCAGCACCAACTGGGCGTAGCTCTCGAAGCCGCGCCCCGTGTCCCCAAAATGAAGGACCCACCGCTATACAACGGCGAGGACGACGACACGTTGTTCATGAACTGGCTCGGCTCCTTTTGCACCTATCTTGAGGGATACTCTATGGGTGGGCCAAAGTACGACACGCATCGCGTGTTGTACCTAAAGCAAGCACTGGGCATCGATGCCCTGAGGTGGTTCCGATCCGAGGTTGACCCTACCAACCGGGAAAGCGATATACCTCGGGAGTTCAAGGCTATCGTGAGAGCGATGTACCAGCGATTCGTCACCTCATCCACCGCACTCCGCGCTACCAAGGAATTTGAGGCCGTGCGGTTTGATCCCGCCCGAGGGATTGAACTTCTAGTCAGCGAGTTACGCCGGACGTCGGGCGATATGCGTGAGCCACCATCGGAGTTTTCGATGCGCCAGCGCTTCATGCGGCTCATACCGACGGACATCCATAACAAGCTGATCGAGCGGGGATTATTCCCTGAGTACACCGCGATGGACGTACTCAAGAACCACGCCAGGACCTTTATCGAAGGAAAGGGGCTGATGCGCGGAGGTGCGACCATAGCGGCCGCCCCAGGAGCGACACCAGCCCGCGCAGCGGGGCAGACGGTGAGAGTGAGAAGTGGGACTTCACGTGTGCCTGCTCGGGCATCAACCACCCAGGCTTCTGCTCACACGGCTCGGCCCGCTGACTCCAACCCTTCTCGAACCCCGTACACAGCGACACGAGCAGGCCCAGCAACTGGGCCCACGCTTAAGTCGCCCAAGACCTGCTACGGGTGCGGGATAGTTGGCCACATAGCCAGCGATCCTGCGTGCCCCAAGTACAACGAATCGGCATCAACTCGACCTCGCCCCGTAGCTCATTTACATGCTCAGCGGGTAATAACGAGCTACGCCACCGGGCAGGAGGGAGAGGACGAAGACCCCGAGCTTGAATACTTCGATGAGGGAGACCCCGAGGAATTTGAAGGGCTCTACGACAACTACGAGGGCTCTCAATATGAAGACACCGCGATTGATGACTACCCAGCGGACAATGAGGACAACACGGAGTCTGATGACCCAAACGCCGCACCTGAGCTGGCCGACCTCGCGGAGAATGAAGAGGACACCGAGGTGGTGCGAAGCGGGGCGATGCGAGTCCGCCAACACTTCTCACTCCGGGTAGAGCCCACGGAGACCCTGGCAGACGACGAAGGACATCAGCCCGACGCCTCTCCGACACCCGCGAACGTCCGATATGCGGTATTGGACGCCGGTCGCGTGGCTATCGTAGTGCTGCCGCGAGCCGAGTTCGAGCTAGCTCAAGCTGATGGGCAATCAAACTCGGTGCACCTCGAGCTGTCACCAACTCGACTCGAGCTAGCTCCAAGCTCGTTACGTGAGACTCTATAGACGGAAACTCATTGTCGCACGGTTGCTCAACAGCGTCGACGGGGCTTGCAATCAGCTTCAGTAAATACAAGAGGGTGTTTGCTATATCCAGAATGTAACGGGATGCTATGGGTCTTTTTTCCGGGGCCAAAAGCACGAAATTTGGGCCAGCACAGCGGAAGTTCGTCTGACCCAACATACCGAACAACTCGGCATTCCTTTCGCTTGTGGACCCAAAAAATTTGAAGTGCGCACACGACTAGCTAGGGAAAGTCAGTTGAGACATTTATATGGCTTTCTTGGTTTTTTCCGTTTGCATTTTTGCAGTCTCACCGACCCGGCAAGTGCCCAACAGTAGAACAATGAATGACATCACCGGGTGCTTTTTTGCTCACAAAGCACCCTTGCGATACCACGAGTTGAAAGGTACTAAAGAGCTAATTTATACACTCCTTCTGTGGCTACAGAGAGAGAGGAAACCCAATTGATGGAGCTCGGAGCCAGCTCGAGTCGAGCCGATTTCCCATCAGCTCGAGCTCCCGGATTTGGACGTCGTCCGAGGCAGGCCGGAACTTGGCTCGAGCTAGCTTCAGCTTGCGGCAGCACTAGGCTATCGAGAACGCTGGGTACCCAGAATGGACGGCGGAGGCGGAGGCAACTCTCGACCCCGTGGCCAGGATGTCTACCCTCACCTACGAAGCTCTAGTGGATGGGTTTAACGCTACTCACGGAAACGGGCCACATACGGGCTCGGTCGCTCTGGAACTATCGGTCATTGCGGCTATTGGGGCCGAGGAGCGCGCCCGCTCACATTGGATGGAAGTGGTCAACCAACAATCCACATTGGTGATTGGGTATTCGGCTGCGTACCTCCGCACTACGGCAGTAAATCTGGTCAGACTGGACGAGGAGTTCCGGCAGCTCGAACGCGGGCTTACCGACTCCCTCCAGGGGCTCAACGAAGTACTCCGACTACGGAACGCAGCCCGCAACTACATCACTGGGCTGCACAACCGCCCATCGGGATCGGGCACCCGCTGTAATGCAGACCGCGGTGTAGCTCTTGGAGGGTTGTGCGACTTTCCTCTTCAATAACGACGTGCTCGGCCTCTGGGGATTTTATATAGTGTGATTATAGTAGGGAATTCTGGTTTAGACTAATGCCTCGTGAAGTGTGTGTGTGTGTGTGTGGGGTGCCAAGAGAAGGCTGGAATGTGTGTGTGTGTGGGGGAAGGGCTCCTTGGAAGATGTTTCCAGGTAGCTTTATATCGTTAAATCCGGGCGGTCGGTCGTTGCTTGCGACTCGGAACGTTCCTGGAAATTATATCCGTGATACCGATTTCGTTCTTCTTGTATCGGCCTGTGTTAGCTATTGAATGGTTAGAATGAGAATACTTGTTTCCTTCGTCCTAGAATTCCTATCAGGGTCTCCTAGTCTCCTGGATCCCGTAGCTCTCGCTCGCTATCTCTTCCGCGCTTCTCCCCTGTTGAACGTGCACTGATTCGATGGCTTGGTAAAACCCGTAGGAGGTACCGCGATAGTCTACGACGACGCCTGAGTCTCGATTATTCGGTGGTGCGGGTGGCGGTTTATCCGTGATGATTTCTGGTGCAAATCGCCCTTGTCTTGTCTTCTACACGGCGTGATGCCTGCGAAGGTAGTGTCGATTATGATGATTTGCTGGCGTTTAGACTTGGGATGCCTGTGATGGGGGCACCTTGCAGAAAGGGGGTATGAGAGTAAAGTGGCCCGGTGAGGGACAAGTGGGAGTGGTCAAATGCGTGAACGAGGACTGAATTACTTGTGGGGGTACAAGTGGGGGAGGGAACGAAGCCCAGTAATTGACTGACTACCTCCTACTTTCGCTTCTCCTTTTATATCCCTCTATCCTTGCCTCGAGGCGCCTCTCGTGCCTGGAAACGCCTCGTAGCACGCGGTGCTGAGGGTTTCTGGGAACAGGTAGCTGCCTGGAAGTTTTGGCCGGACGGTTATTAGGTGATTTGATAGCTGGAGGATTCGTCCGAAGACGGTATTTGATATTTTCCTTGGTTTGCCGAGAGTGCGCCATGTGGAGCGCTTTCCGTCCATTTTGTCCGGGGAAGTATTACGGTATAATTAGGTGCGAGGGCGGGGTGAGGCGCTGCGGGACCGCGTGGAGGCGTCATTCATGGGAAAAACGTGTTTCGTTGCGCAGTAGGGGTGGTGGTAAGTTCGTCCAGGTAGCTTTGGTACGCTGCGATTCGGCTGGTGGGGCTCGGTTTGTAGGTTTCGGGGGAAGTACCGTCTGCGGAATCTCGAGGAGCAAGAAGGAGGGGAACGGCGTCCTGTGCGAGTGGCGAACGTCTGTACCTTGTTTCCGGGGGTGTATAGTGCTTTGCTGAATGTCTGGACGATTTGTCCTGAATGCGGTATCCACGTTTCCTAATCGGGCGTGTTCCGGTAAGTGTCTTCTTCAGCTTCGTTTGGAGGGGCCATGAGGCGGTGTGCAGGGCGTAGCACCAACACCAGCCTCACACCTCCTCCGTAGTTTTACTCCTGACCACCCTGGTCAGAAAACCTATAAAAAGGGGAATCCACCAATTCATCCTTCCAAGCGTCCCAAATCCGTATCGTCCCAATCCTCCTCATAATGGATCCCAGCACTACCCGTCGCTTCCTTACTTCCAATGTCGAGTGGCCTGCCACGGACAAATTATTCATTCCCCGCGGAGGTTTAACGAACTTCTTGTGCGACAATCTCCGATTCAAGGTTTTCCTTGTTATGACGGCCGTCTTCACTGATGCGTACGCCTTCGACACCGTCCAATCGTTGACAACGGGGGAGCGCCTGGCCATTCGGTTCCGTGTGCGAGACATCGTCCGTCATATGGTGAGAGTTGTTCTTCCCGGAGATTATTTCCGCTTTGCTCATTTCCCCAGTTTTACGCAGCGCAGATCAGACAGAACGAATTCTGGGTTCACTACGAGACCGGGGTCGTTCCTTCGGAGGCGGCGTGGATGTTCCATGTAATTCTCGTCCTCCTGGTCGTGGTGGGGTTCGAGGGTGAAGAGCTGGCCTTGGTCCCTGCTCCTTCGGTTAACGTGACCACGGAGGCAGCGCTTGCACAGTCCCAAGCATCGTTCTTCCTGGGGGCAGCGCTCGCCACTTTTGTTTCGAACAAGGAAAACGGTTCCGATGACGCTGATATGGTGGATGACGAGCCACCGGTGAAAACCGTTGGTTTTCGCATTCTTAAGACACCTATCGGCGGGCAATGTAGGGCTAAGCAATAGAATATAAGTCCTCCTCGGGAGGGTATATTTCGCCGCTGACGGTCGAAAGCGTCCGGGCAAACACGAGTGATAAGAATTCACCGCTGGGCCTCTAGCCCAGCGGGGCTTTTGAAGCACCTAACCGGCCGGCTCAGATGGGCGGCTAACCACCGAACGTTTGAGTACTCGAGGCTAACAAGAGGAACTACTATCTTAGAGCGAGTCGTCCTCCCCGGACGACATGTTGGTGAAGATTACCGGACGATCTCAGAAGATAAGATTCCCCCGGGGAATAGAATTACCCGGCGGATCTTAGTCCCAGGAAGGCCTAATAAGCCAGCGGGAACTCGGGCGCTCCATCAGACGCCCACACGCGGGGATCGACGATCAACGGGATAACAGTTCCCCGGCGGGAGACTGGAGTAACTTTACCCGGCCGCTCAACTTCGAGAGGAGACAAGTACTGCCCGGAGAACAAGACAGAACAGACGAACTAGAAGACACTGGCTGGGGAGAATTCCAGCGGGTAAAACCCCTGCTCTCCCCGCCAGCAGAAAGACGAGCGGGAAGGTTGTCCCCGGGAAGATAATTCCCCGGGTGACTTGACAACCCTCTTGGCACACAGCCCGGGCACATGGTGTTGCCCGCTGACTGAGACGATATACCCACGGTTCAGAATACCCCGGCAGCCATTGGCTGCCCCACGATCATTACCCACATTGTTCTCCGGACACTTTCCTTATATCTCCTTTTGTTGTCCGGCGGTTTGTATAAAGAGACTCGGTTTTCCCGGTAGCTAGCCAGTAGACTATCCCCCCACTCCCGGGCAATATAGTAGACTAGAAGTTTGAATCAGACGATTTGATAGACGGAAGTGTTGAAGTGAGAAGCAGCCAACACGGAGTAGTGTCCGTTGTCAGAGTAAGAGGAAGTCCGCCAGACTAGACCATCTGCCAGCCTAGCCTTCGAATCCGAGCCGCCCCGGCTATACCGTCGCGTTAGCCGCTCCCGTCGGGTCTGAGTTGAAGACGCCTCGTCAATCGTCCAGCCGCTGCTAGTATCCCTGGCACGGCCTAGATTAGCCGCTGGTGCCGTTCTCCCTCATTTCTGAAGTTCAGCTTCGCCCCGCTATCCCGCGGATAAAGTCTCCTACGGTTTCCCCGGCCGAAGTAGCAAACTAGAATTTAGCCCGCTAGCTTTTCCGAAGCAATTAGCCCGCCCACTTTGAAATTGAACGCACATTGTCCCGGACAGACTATACTGGTCTTACCCCCGCGAACTCACATACGCGCGCTTGAAGCAAACACTTGAAGCTAGAGTTGTGATAAATATAAATTAGATCTTAGGGTTTTTGGGTTGTGTTGTGATTTCATCGCTTCGCTTCTTGAAATCTTGAGTCTTTGATTACACGGCTCCTTTCCAGTGCGCCGTTACAGTGCATAGTACTTACTGAACAAGTCACCCTCCAATTAGGGTGTGTCGGGAGTCGGTCCAAGATACTGTATGGTACCCGCGTCCCCGTCGAATTCGGTGGAGTCCGCGGGTACGTGTACTTCGACCAGGTCAATCTCGACCGATACGACATCGTAATCGGCACGCCATTTATGAATAAGCATGGAGTGATCCTCGACTTCCGGAAACGGGAAATCCGGTTCCCTGACGGACCCACCATCAAGGCATTCTCATCCATCGAGGAGGCTGCACTGGTAGAGACAAGGGCCGCCTCGGGTAAAGGAAAAGGACGGGCAGAGTGACTAAATCGCACTCACCAGGGCGATGTCCAAAAGCATCGCCCGGTAGCCACGACGGAGGAGGTTGAAGACGAGGACGCGTACTCCCGGCTACCTTCCCTGCCGCCAGGATACCCTTATGTACTTGTATTGGAAACTGAATACAACGCGGGACTTGAGAGTCCCGCACCTAAAAACAAACACTTGCGTGCCTGGGTCGAAGAAGTACCCGACGAAGAGGAGTGTACAACTCTACCGTCCCTACCTTGGGACCACCCATCCGCATTCCTGCCGGAATCATCATTTATTGGGGTCCCGAGCCCCTTGGATGTCGATGGCGACCCACCCGCGGAAGATTGGGAATCGGAGGAAGAGGACGAGGACGAGGCGATCAAGACCACCATCACATTCGGGCTACTTCACAGCCCGATTGACGCATTCGTGGAAGATACCGCCCACCCATCTGCGGCATCGATGCCCGGACTTAGACGTCGGGACCAAATATCTTTATCGTCCCGACAAAGTCAAGTATCAGCCATGGGAGACGATGACCCCCACGGGCTCTGTGAAGAAGCCCTCGAAGAGGCGACAGCCATAATTCAGATGTGGAGCGCCCGCGTGCTTGCGCAAGCCAACGCCACTGAGGACGAATCGCCGAAACGGCTCCACGAACTGCGGGCTCGGTGGTTCGACATCTGTGCGGACCTCATGGGCCCCATCCCCCTGGTGCTGCCACCGTTGCGCGAAATCAACCACGAAATAAACCTAGTGGACGAGGAGGCACTCTATAATTACCATTTACCGTGTTGCCCTGAAGCGCTCCGACCGGAGCTAAGGGCAAAAATCCAGCGGTATACGGAGGCGGGCTGGTGGGAAATGACTCCCGTGCCCCAGGCAGCGCCGCTACTTTGCATCCCAAAAAAGGATAACAAACTGAGGACAGTGGTCGACGCCAGGCTTCGGAATGACAACACCGTGAAGGACGTGACCCCATTCCCAGACCAAGATGGGATACGGATGGACGTGGCGCGGGGAAAGCACCGATCGGAGATCGACATGTCCGACGCCTACGAGCAAGTACGGATCACCGACCGCGACATCTGGAAGACCGCGTTCGCCACGCCGTTTGGGATAGCACTGTCCCGAGTTATGCAGCAGGGTGATTGCAATGCGCTCGCTACATTTCAACGGCTGATGACCTGGATATTCCGGGATGTCATAGGGGACTTCATCCACGTCTACCTCGATGACATATTCATATTCTCGGATACGGTCGCGGAGCACGAACAACACTTAGAGCTGGTGTTCTCGAGGCTCCGCAAACAGAAACTGTATCTGAGCAAAAAGAAGTGCGACATCTACTCCAAGGATATGGACTGCCTCGGTCACCGCATCGACGACCGAGGCCTTCACGTAGACAAAGATAAGACAGCCAAAGTACTGGATTGGCGGTCCCCGCGATCGCTGAACGAGGTACAACGACTACTGGGCTTGATACAATACTTAGCCCACTTCTTGCCCGATGTCGCACATTACACTTCCCCGGTCGAGGGAATTTGTCGCGGAGGGCAGTCATTCTCATGGCGCCCATTCCACCAACTGTGCCTGGAACGCATCAAGGCCATAGTGCGGAAGACACCCATACTCCGCCCAATTGACATGAAGAATCCGGACCCTATATAAGTCATATGTGATGCTTCTGTCGTGGGCGTTGGAGCGGTGTACGGGCAGGGACCCGACTGGCGCACTTGCAGGCCGGCTGGGTTTCTGTCCAAGAAGTTCACCTCGGCCCAACGGTTGTACAAGACATACGAGCAAGAGGCGTTGGCAGTGATTGAATCTCTCATGAAATGGGAGGACAAACTCATTGGCCTAAAAATCATGATTGCCACCGACCATAAGGCTTTATTGGCAGTAAAGACTGCTGCGCGAAGCGGGCTTAACGGGCGCCTCATACGCTGGGACGAGTACATGTCCCGATTCGACTTCGAGGTAATGCACGTCGAGGGTGTGCAGAACAAGGTCGCGGACTGTCTGTCCCGATACTACGAGAACGACACAGCGGACGACCATTACGAGGACAGCGACTTCGTGAACTCGGACGCACACCTCGACCCCGACCTCCCCGGGGGAGGGAGCGGGAATTGCGGGCGTCCAGCATCGCATTACTGGCGCGCCGCGTCAAAGAGCCTGTCGAAGCCCGGGTAACTGAGGCTTTGGAAATGGAGGCCCACGCCGAACGAATGGAAGAACGGGGATTTGACATGTCTGCCATATCCCTTGAAATCCGGGCACTTCTAACTACACGTTAGAACTGCCCACTGAGCTGAAGGCTCGCAAGATACACCCGAACTTCCACAGCTCATTGCTAAGACCTCATGAAGCTAACGACGAGACCATTTTCTCGAGTCGGGAAGTACAGCGGTTCTACGATTTTGGCATGCCCGACGACCAGGAATGGTTCGTCGACGAAATCGAGAAGCATAAATGGGTCGGGCGCAAGGTGGAATTCTGGGTACGATGGACGGCGGGCGACCATACTTGGGAATCGCCCGCGGCGCTTAACGAGGTGTCGGCATTGGACGATTATTTCGAGGCTTGTGGGGTTACCCGATGGCAGGATCTGCCTAAAGTCAAATCGACTTAGGTCATGATATTTGCCATCATTGGGGTAGCCAAACAGTCTCATTTTCTTCTTTCTCTCACACCATGACCGGCGACATACAGCACGAACGCGACCCTAAGATCTGGGTCAAGAGCAGAGGCGGTGTCTGGTACTGGTGCCACCCGGCTGGCAGCACTTGGAAGGGACCGAGGCGCGATCGCGTCTGGGTCCCATCCATTGATGCGCCCTCCTGGCTACCGCCGCCACCGGACGACTTCGCGAACGTCGGCGCGGAAGAGGGCAACCCAGCGGCTGCCCCGATATCACCAATCCACCAATTTGGATCCACCGCGCCCGATAGATCGGGCGCCCCAGCGGGCGTTACTACGCCCGCAGGCATACCTATCCCCAGTGTGGCGATACGCCCCAACCCGTTTGGAACTTTGGGCAGTGGTACTGGCCTGTGGGGAGGCAGCACCCTGCCCGCCCCGGGAACACGCCCTTCGTATACAACGACGGGCGCCGTCACGTACACCGGCACCTTTGCCAATACTATGAGGCGCCGCAACGAGTCACGGGCCGAACAAGAGCGGCGCGACCGCGAGCAAATCGAGGCCCAGCGCGACCGTGAACGGCGCGAGTTCGAGCGATCCCAGCGCGAGGGCGAGCAGCGCGAAGAACGCGAACGCCTGGACCGTCAGGAGCGAGAGCGGGAACATTGCCGGTTTGAGGGGGCTCAGGACGAGCACCGCAGCGACTATTACCACCACGGGTCTTCGTACGGTGGTTCCAGTTGTGGGTACTCCCCCCGCCGCCACGATGATCATGGGCATCCCGCTCCCCGCCGCGATGTACGCAACAGCTTCACCGACACGCTGCAGGGCGGAGCGCATCGAGAAGAGCGCCGCTCGCAGGGACCGCGCCAAAGAGGAGCGACCTGCGCGAGGCCGCACGCAACTCGAGGGGCCCTAGGGCACCATCTAGCGTCAAATCGTCTGACCTTGCACCCCACTCGGTGCCCAATGTCGATAAAGCCGCCCTGGACAATCGCGGGCAACCTATCCTGCCCACGACGGCGTACGACGAGGACGAGAGTGTGTAAGGAGGTACCGACGACTCGGATGACGAGGATGCCGCCCTAATGAAATATCGTACCCGAGAGTCGACAAGGGTCGGCGAAGCGCGCCGAAAAGAAGGTGCGGAGAGCCCACCAGCTGAGGCAGCTCCTGCCCCGCCCGAATCCGTCGGGGCGGGGCGGTGGGGCACGCTAAGACTGAGCACTGCCCCGGCTATGCGCAATCTCCTACGATGGATGGCCGCGGGATGCCCTTACGCTAGGGCAACCTTCAAATATCTTCGTGATTACTATGCGCATCACCCGACAGCCACTCGATCCGACGAGATCCAGCTCCTACTGCGTGAACAAGCACGCGCTGAGCGATCCTGGGTCATTGTGACTACGGGCGACGCAACTCCGATGTTGCGACGCCCGACCGCTAGTGGCGCCCCGCCGGAGCCGACGCGGAACGATAGGCGGAAGATGAAGCGGGCACGAGAAGCAAAGGCTGCGACCCGGCGATCTGCTGGGCCGACTCTGCCTCCTACTTTCCTGCCCCGTATTCCCCCCGACCGCGATGCTCCGGATCGCAAGACGCCCATGGAAGAGGACGTGGACATGAAGGATGCGACCCCCGAAGGGCCGCCTGCAGCTGCAGGCCCCGCGGATCAGCCCCGAGTGCCTACGCCCCCGACGGGCCCAATCATCTGGGAGCAAAGCTTCTTGGGCTTCTCACTTGCACCAGTGCACGAGCTGGCCAGCAGCAATCCGCTCGGGGCCGCAGGGAACCTTGCAGATACGCTGTGATACATGTCAACGATCCCTCCTAGCACTTGGATGCATGGAGTGCGGCTGGAGAATGGGACTTGGCCCGACACCAGCACACCAACGGGCATGCGACCATTGCCCAACGACGTCCTTGCTTCTAGGACGATACAGTTTCTATCGCCTCAGAGATTGGACAACTCAATCCACCATTCGCGATTTATCGCTGAGGTGTTGACTGGGTTCTCGGTGGCAGGGCTCTTTGAGCACTTTGTGCGAGAGGGGCAGTACGTTCGAGGATCACATCGCATTGAGGATTACCCGTGGGACGGGCAAAACTTCAATATGTCGATGGGAGTTGCTTGGATCGTAATGCACGGCATCTGGGGGGCTCGCCCGCGTCGCAGCTCATTCATGAGTTTGCGAGATCCTGGCGCAACTATCGAGAGCGCAATGCGGACCCTACGGGCAATGAATTCCAGACCGCGCCGCACAATGCCAGCTAAATTGGCTCATGGGCGGCGGCGAATATGACCCACTGGAACGACGTGCGACATGGGCCTTTGAGGCTCGGAGTCACGACCGACCAGCCGCAGGTCCCGTCGCTGCTGTATCCTGTGGGAAGCAACGCGCCGCGACATGGAGCCCTGAGACTCGGTGTCACTAGCGACCAACCGCAGATTTCGACGACAGTCGAAATAGTGGACACCGAAATGAAGGACAGAGAAGACGGGGAGCTAACCACGGAGGAAATCGCGGGCATTCAATTGCCCCCTTCGAACCATAGCTCGCCGTTGTCGACGCCAGCATCCCCGCCAGCGGAAAAGCGAGGAGAGGGCGAAAGTGGACCGACTGCCAGCGTTACGCATGGCACGACGCCCCCCCTCTCCACCTGCGTGAATGCCAGCGTGACGCTTGGCAGTACACCGCGGGCGCTCGACGAACCCAAAAGCTATGAGAATAATTTTTTTTCTAAATATGCATAGTCGGACTCGGAGACTCGTCCTGAGGGGAGGAGTGTAAGGATGTATGACACATCGGCCCGACACCGGGCCTAGGTCACGCGTTCTTACAGTTGTATATGTAATTGTTGTAGTTATGATTCGGGCGTCCAGTATCGGGTAACGAACTTACACCCAACGCTGAACGCCCGAACCTCTATTGAATATAGACCGGTTCCTGTTCACTCGGGTGTGATTGAGTTATCAACTAAATCAACACTCTTATACTCTCCCCAAACTCATTGTGTCCAATCTTTCCCTGCATCGATCCCGCTCAATGGTAGTCACTGCCTAGGTACCGATTTGGCAAGCATCCCTGTTTACGGCCCTGCCTGGCCTCACCAGTGGTCACCACCTCAATTTTGAACTGCCTCAAACACAAATCTTTCCTAACCGACCCGTTCACTTGCCTGGGTACTCTTCATCCTCGCTTTCGTCGCCATCGACATGTCGGGTTAATTTCCGAGGCGTACTCGTACTACCAACATCTTTTCAACAAGTATCCACGAACCATGTTCCGACTGCCTCCGACACCGGTGCGTCACTCCACTCTTCAAGAGGGTCTGCCAAGGGCATGGGGATCGAGTCGGGCTGGAACTTTCCTTTGGTTAGCTAGTCACCGCATCCAGCAACTGTTCTTCATACAGTACCCACTTTACAGCCATTTGCAGTACCGAAGGCGCGGATCAAATTTCCCATTTTGAGCACTTTTTGAAGAATTCCTCATTTCTCAACGAGCATTGCACTTGGGAATATTTAAACCACATACACTTTGTCTACTAACTCATCCGCAATTACTCATAGAGCCAGAATTTGGCAATTGTACTTTTTTACACCATCTGAAATATGACGGTCTGGCTGGGTTGAACTTGAGGTAGAAGCTCAGCTGAAGTTCAATGCAGCTGGATTTTTTAGGAGGTTGAAAGTATAGTATTCTGAAGGATGTCATAGAGCGAAATTGCATCTACTTGCCCGTCCGAATTCCTACTGGCCTCCGAGACATTTGCTCAGATTAACATTCACTGGCTTGCCAGTTCAAAGCCCAAAATTCAAAATTCGGCTCTATCACATTGTCCCTTGAGCATATGAGTACCCATCAGTACAAAATCCAGCTGTTCCAACGAAGGCAGTGATACAATGTCAAATTACGCCAATGCAAGCCTCATAGTGCCAGAGGTACAAAATATGATATTTTTACAAGTCCTTTTCTATCACTAATTGCGTGTGAGCTAGCCCGAATTACCCAGCTATGTTTCATCCCGATCCGTGGAGAACTCAGAAAGATATGGGCAATTCGGCCGCGAGGATCAAAATTCGGCCAAAACGGGAAATTTTCCATCCGCGCCTTCGGTACTGCAAATGGCTGTAACTACAATATACAACATATTGTCTTTGTTTGAATGTTTGTTGAAAAAAAAAATGAACGCACAACGTGTTGATATGCATGAGTTCTCGGAAGCTGCCAGAGCGAAGCGGCGGCACGTCTTGTATGGGAATAATTTTTGGGCTCAACCTCCACGACGACTTCGCCTCGCATTGGGAACACCATATTCGTGATCAGCGTACAAAACCGCACCAACAAAGACCCGATGTTGAAAATTTTATCCTTGGACCCCCTTGGCTGACACGGTCCAGGCGGACAAAAGGCCTGCGGCGTCGATCCGGCTGATGTTTGGCCAGGTCGGTGTCCCCGGAAGAGGCGTCAGGGCGGCATTTGATCTGACGTCGGGACAGCGTGGGGGGTAACACAGGCGAGGATAATAATATTGAGACCGTAGGTACACCAGGGTACACCAAGGGGCTGTTTTAGATCTGAGATTAATTTGACGACCCTAAACATAAGCTCCTTCAAATGGTGTTGTGGTGGGAGGTTCGGTCCGGAGGCTGCTTGGTCGTGTTTGGCAGTAGCGTCGTTAGTCATCAGCTTGTCTTTGCTAGCAACCGCCATCTGCTAGGCACTCCCCGCTATCTCGGAGTCGGCCCACCCCATTTTGGTGATTGGAGTAGGATTCTTACCCTCGCGCTGCCTCAGGACCAGACCACCGTGGACTTGGACGATATCGTTGGACCCGCAGACCCGTAGGAAAAGAAGAAGAAGAATCGTGTCGCGTCTGTCGCACCCGTCGTTTTGCCGCCGTTTTTGCTATCACCCGTCGCCGCAGTCGTCTCGTAGCCGCTAGAGCTCTGTTGCTGCCCCCCGCATTCGTCGATGTCTACCCCGCCGCACGACCCGAAGATCGAGCGGATTTGCTGCAAACTGTGCCTTGGACGGCAAGGAAGGAAGGAGGGAATCTGTTGCAGGACTGCCTGCGGGCTCTGTGGGAGAAAGCTGTGAGTATCGGCTTCAATTATGGGGAGGAGAATCTCGCGCGCGCCAGGGAGGAGGGCTTTGCTGAAGGAAGGGAAGCAGGATTGAAGGAGGGGATCGAGAGGGAGAGAAGGAAGAGCCAGGAGGCTGAAGCTGTTGCGCTTCCCGCAATCGCGTCGGAGAAGCGGGCTGTTCTGTCGAAGGAGGACAACGAGCTCATCGCGGGATTGTGTTCCGCGGTACGAGGCGCGAAGGCTCTGGAATGGCTGGACAACGGGAAAGGCCTCGAGGAGGCCATCTCCACGCTGTGGGAGACGGCCGCAGACGTAGGATTCCAGCGTGGGAAGTCGGAGGCGAGTCTCATCTTGTCTTCCGCTCCCTGCCGTTCCGTCGTGGTGGCCGCTACTCAAACGGATGAGGCCGTCACCGCTGCACCAGTGCTCCCGTGTTTGGGCTGGGCCGAAGACGCAGCGACAATGCCTGTTGTTCCCTCGCATACCGCACCACCGCCGTCAACTCCACGCGATTTTTCGGCACTTTGTACAGGTTTACCACAGCCGTTCGCCAGCTTGCAGCGGCGCCGTCGGCGACCTCCGACTTCGACATTTCCAAACCACTTGGTGCTCATTCGAAGATCACGGCAGAAAAATATTATACACTATCCAGCAGGACGACGCGCACCGCTGCCGTATTCGCATCGACCACCATCCATTCCATTCCCCACCGACTTCGCTTTCGCCGTCCGACGCGCTCGATTGGGATCAAGATCCGCGCCTTCGCGACTTAGGTCGGCGCTCACGGCGTTGGGATGGGTTAGATTGTAGGTGGGGCTTTGAGTTGGTTCCACTGGCGACGAGGACGTCGCCATGTTTCTGTTGGGCATATGTGGTGGGAGGTTCGGTCCGGAGGCTGCTTGGTCGTGTTTGGCAGTAGTGTCGTTAGTCATCAGCTTGTCTTTGCTAGCAACCGCCATCTGCTAGGCACTCCCCGCTATCTCGGAGTCGGTGATATGGCGGGTGACGAGCCACCGGTGAAAACCACTGGTTTTCGCATCCTTGAGCTATTGATTGGGCTACGTGAGGCTAAGATGCAGAGTGTACACTCTCCTCGGGGTGGTATGCTATACTGTTGATGGCCAAAAGCCAGCGGGCAAACACAAGTTCATTAGTTTAATAATGATCCCTCACTGGGTCAGAGTTACTCTAAAACGAA
>JARGYF010000182.1:0-127662 GCA_029203975.1 Mycena vitilis
TGGAGGTGCCGTCCTCCTCCTCCTCCTCCTCCTCCTCCTCCTCCAGCTCATATGGTTAATTTAACAGGTTAACAGGTGGGTCTTCCCATGGGCCTCAATGCGTTATCTTGTGGATGTTGCCACATAGCCACAATGAGTTAGTACTGGGGTTCTACGGCCTACGATGCTGGTGATCCAGGGATCAGAATTTGATTACAAGGTCAGTTTAAATGGACTTTTAAATGAATAAAATAATTGGAATAGATCTCGGTACACACGAATGAATATATTCATTGTGTGCATATATTTGGGGACCCGGTGTAAGGGATTATATACCCTTTTTAGGTACTCTTTAGCTACAAATCAGATGTATCTCGATCACATCATTTATCTTATCATCTTAACACAAACCACCATCGTCTAACCGCCTCCAATTCTCGTCGAGTACCTCCGAGTCTCTGATAGAGGCCTGACGATCAGGTTCTTCGCCTTGCCTGGCATACGCACTAGGCACTAGGCGACCTTATCACTATATTTACGACTTACGACCCACTTCACGCCGGATCACGATAAGACCGTCTGCTCAGTTCCCTTGAATATTCGAGGGTTCTAGAGATTCTACAACTCTGAGAGTACGAATATTCGACTCCTGGTAGAGTCTCGAAGAGCTAGACCGTCTCACGAGGGTCTTTCACACAATATAACGCTTGATCATCCCGCCAGGGCAAGCGTACGACGAATACCCATCTGTGAGTGCTCTTGAAGCCTTACAAAGTGGACACATTGGGAACCGTCGTCCCTCCCGGCTGGATTCCTCTCGATCGGATTTTACCATGCGGGACTCTCACTTGGACTGGATATGGTCCAGATACCGCACATCACCTGATGCTGCATCGGGCATGCAATCACTTTACCGGACGTGCTCCGTGTTCACCGAGCACGTCCTTCAACCTTCTCATATCATCCTGAGAGGTGGCGGGTTCGCGCTACACCCCGAGCTCGCTATACCGCTCACGGATATCGTTACTTCCATGGACCGTCTGCTTCTCTTTGCAGCCAAGCACAATAAGCTTCCCCAGGCGCCATGTATCGGTCGACAGGAATTAAGCATCCTCACGGCTACCGAAGGTCTACATAGTTGTGCTACACAGAATCAGATCGTCTTCAATTGGGTTCTCCTCATCGACCGTCTCGCTCTCGCGATGCGAGAGCTCCAATGGCTCTGCATTGGAGACGACCCGACACGACACGGCTGGACATCATGGATGCCCGGAATCCTCGCCTCGCTCCCTCCCTCGCTCCGCATCAAGCTCCCTCGGGATTTCCTGGAATCATATGGCATTACGGTTTTACCCCCTGCTGCGAACGTCTCCCAGAAAACTGCCGCTCTCAGACATGCAAAAGTTGTGTCATACAGGCTCCCGGGTCGCTCCCATGTGTCGCTCGGCGACTTCGAGGCAGCAGTCACTGCTCGATCACCAAGTTCTTCAAGTGCTGTCGCGAAAACAACGGAAGATCTGGCTCACCTGGACCGTGCCACCTCCATGTCGAATCTCATCGATAGGTTCACCAGATATCCGACTCCTGCTATTTCCTTACGGGCCAGAACTATGTGCATCGTCAAATCGAAATCACTTAGCACCGTGGAAATCACCGACCGCGGGATCGACTCTGCGCTCGGACGATATGGGCTTGAGATCGGTTTCTTCCGCCGAGTTAATGATGCAACAAATGCAATGCAATCTATACTCACTGAAGCCTCGTCCCTCGCTCGTGTCAGGGACAAGTGTTTCGTGGTCGACCCCCACGGAGCTCTAATGAGAATGCTTCGCGGTACGAATACCACTGGCGAGCTGCAAGCCGCGTGGAGGTCCCTCAGCGAAAGGATGTACATAAGCCAAGGACGTCTTGCAGAGTATGAGCACTACGGAGAGAAGGCAGGAAACACACCTGCAAATGAGTGCCATGACAGCGCTCCTCAGGCGCCGGATCCGACTAGGGCGCGATCGCGCTTAGTCCCTTCTAATGTTACGAATATCGAGGTGATATGCCGGCGCGGTTCGCGCGTCGAATCCCACGAATCCCAGGCTCCTGCACATGTTGACGGATCGGCTGCTCTCCCCATCGTGAGTGGGACCGTAGTGGAGGTTGGGGGGCAGGTACCTTTACCGATGCATGAGCACTGTGAAGGCGAATCCAAACCGAGGACGGACGTCAAGGTCCGTCCTCGGCATGGAATGGATTCCACCGTTGCTCCGCATGAGACGTCGATATGTGATCCCAATGGCTTGAGAACTCCGCAGTCACCAAAGTCCTCCGCTCCAGTGCTCGTCGATGCGGACACTGTAGAGCTCGGAGAGCATGACATGGAGATGATGGAGCTGCGTGCGAAGTCAAGCAAGGCCGAGGCTGGGGGGTGCAAGATCGCTCGGCCTGTGATACGTGCTCCCGTGCCCTTCGTAATGGATGAGAACGCGGGGCGGCGCCGTAAGCTGGATAAAAAGCTTTCGAATCAGCAACGCGGATGTGCTCTCCTTCCGGAAGTACGCACTGTCGATGATGCTTCGACCTATCAGGGACTCGGAAATCCACCCGTCGCGGACACGGAGGGGAAGCGAGAGCAGGACGCTCCGTGCGCACTCCCGCAGACGACCCGGGCGCTATCGGACGATGCCGCTACTCCCTCGCCCGCTCCTCCATCGCTCAAGCCCCCCGCTCCAGCGTTCGCAAATGCGGACGCCGTAGAGCTTGGGGGGCTTCACGTCGAGATGGGGGAGACGCTCGCGAGAGTGAGCATTGTCGAGCGCGAGGAGCGCGAGGAGCTGCACGGCCGGATAGCGGAACCACACGCAACAACGGGCGGTCGCAACTTCGAGCAGGTGTCAGCGCTTGATATCCCTGTCGCGGACGCAAAAGGCAGACACATCCTCGTACCTGTGCTCGAGGGAGGGGGGCTGGATGCCGACACAGGCGAGAATCAGCAAACGAAGTTTTCGCCTGAGGAGCAACGCACCTTGGCTACGCAGCCGAGCATCGGGCAAGCCCATCCTGTGATCTTCCTGTACACGTCGTCCCGCCTCCACTTAGCCCTGTCTCATTCCTTCGTCGTGGACAGCAAGGCTTTCGCGCTCGTCAGCGCGATCGTACATCAGTAAAAGTACACATTTTGCTTTGGCGTCTTTGTCTTTGAGACACGTCTTTCGGGGTCTTTGTCTTTGGCTCGGAGTCTTTGAAGTGCTTTGTCTTTGGGAAAAACATCTTAGTCTTTGGCAAAGTTCTTTTTGGTCTTCCACTCTGTCCACAGCTTTTCACTACTTTTTCACTCGCAGCAAATGTGAGGATTCCGCACAGTTGGCAAGTGTTAAGATACTCGGTGCAAACTCGGTGTCGTCCATAGTAGTGAGTCGTGACGTGCAAGTTCTTTTTGCATGAGTTCGCAAACTCATTCAAATTGGGTCCGCATTTGCCCTTCCCCATCTCAACTAAATGAGACGGGATCGGTACTTGCGTGATGCAGAACTTTCATGAGCAAGTCGTAGGTCAACACTTGAGCATGAAGAAAAACGAACACAAGTCTTTAAAACTCCGCTTCGGATCAGCGCGCTGAGACGGCCCGAGAACAACTAGGCCCAACATCAGGCTATTTTGCGATTTCTTGGGTATAAGTCATGCCTAGGAGGTCCAAGGTGCTTACCTAGGCCAGTTTTAGACATGCCTAGGGACCCAGTTCGGTGATACAAAGGAGAGCCAGAGTGAGCTCCGGCTGCTGGCTGTAGTATTTCACGCTTGTACATAAAGTTCAAGCGGAATACACTATCAAGGAGATATACCCAAAAGCCTAGACCTTCAATACGGATATATGACCACCAGGAGAACCAACGACTGCACAGATAACATCCTAGGGCATTTGATGAATGCTAGGCCCCAGAATTGTCAGCCCAGAGCTGTCTCTAGTAATGTCGTTACAACACCTAGGGATAATTCATTAATGGGAAAGCTGCTACTCTGAAGGCTAGGGGCCTTCAGTGACTGTTTGGAACAAGTTAGAACACTTGAATTCGAGTTCGGCATGGTTCTAGAGAGCTAGATCAAGAATGTTGATGTGCCTTAGTGTTGCCGCGGAGCGAGTCGAGTCGAGTCGATGCCATCAACTCGTCTCAACTCGATCACACGAGTTGAGGCGAGTTTTGATCGAGTTGAGACGAGTTGGTGTTCCCATCAGTCCCACGAGCCCTAATTCGGTTGGGAAAGGACAGAACGAACAAAATAAGAGGAGTTTGAATCTTTTCGAACCTCGAGATAACGAGTGAACCATTCCATTAAGTCCTATGTGCCTTCAGGTACTTTTTTGGCTGTGATTTACATTCAAATGACGATGTAAAGAGAAAGACGATTATCTGCCTCCAAAACATGGCGGAAAAAATGGTAAGCTAGATTCAATGTATCCTACGTCAGTCGTAATAGTAAGGGAGGACTGCGTGCCTCCTACTAAGTATTTTGTGCAAAACTGTTATAGCGGCTCTTTTGGGACGGTGGCTGTGAGCGCGTTCTGGCGGATGGGAAAATGATAGCATCAAGATGATCAACTCGGCTCACATCGGTGTGCAACTCGACTCAACTCGACAGGTCGAGTTCATCAACTCGATGTGCGAGGCGAGTTCCGGACCGGTGCCAACTCACACCGACGGCAACACTAATGTGCCTAGGCACAGAGTTCCAATTTACTAGTGAAGGATCAGAACGGATCATAGGCAATCATCCCGGCAGCATGGCCTGATGATTTGCCTCGGCATTCGTTCAGATGTTGAGTTGGCTTGCCAGAATCATGGGGAATCATTCGGCATGAGTACATGTGATTTTACAATGACTCAGTGGCCGGAGTGCCCGAGCCTTGTGATTCTGAGGATGAGAAAGCACCTCGGGATTGCCCGAGTTGGACAGAGAGATGATAAAGCACCTAGGTCTTTTCATAAATGACCTCGGGATTGATGCATATCAGAAGAATGAACCTCGGGGTTGCCTTAATTGGCCAGAATGACGAAGAATTGCCTCGCTCCTTTAGAAATGACTCCCACTTATCCCCGTTTTCCTGTTTACATAATGTCCCTGCCTGTACAGTATAAATACCCAGTAGAAACTCGAAGTAGGCCAGTTCATTTAACCCCCAGTTGCTCTCCTTCATTGGTGGAGTGCTGGTTGGTGTGGGGTGTTCTCAGGTCAGCTTCGCAAGGATAGTTCTGTCTTTGTTTGTAGTCTGCTCTTTAAAATAGACGTTGATTGTTGCTCTGGAAAAGATTGAGTCGGAATTAAGCTCTAGCATTGTCTGTCCTGTTCAAAGGCATTCATGCACCATTGAGTCGCTGTAGCACTGGTCTAAGCTCCAAGAGAGTTGCCGTTGGGTTCTGAATACTAGACGTATTGCCTTGCCCCCGGATCTTTTCTGTTGTCTTTTTCATTGGTTGCAGGGCTCCACCCCAAAAAGCGCTGTATAGAATCGTCTTCAGTGCTAGTCCCTTAAAAAGAGCTGTGTTAAACGTTGGCTGTAGACTCGAGATTGGGAGTGTCATGGTCCTCGCGTCTATTCTGACTAGGCGGATACAACCCGTGAACTCATCCAGCTGCTCTGGCAGGACGGACGAATAGGAACTGTTTAGTTGGACACTTGTTGCTGGCAACCTCGAATTGAGCAGTCTTTGCGGAGCCCCAGATCAGGTAGTTGGCTATCAGGAAGTGTTCGAAGCATGGATAGAATAAAACCTACAAAAACATATGGTTCATTGAGGTGTTGAAGTCGTGTTCAGTTAGCTTTGCCTACTGATGTCTATAGAGAATGAATATTCGTCGTCGCTGTTGAAATGATGTACAAACCTTTGAGATTCTTGGCTTTGCTGTCCGCATACTACGGATCGGACCCCGAACTGCAACTTTGATGACTGCGCTATAGTAATAAGGGTGTGTGTGTGTTTGTGGTGTGTTTGTGGTTTGGTTTGTGGTTGGGTTTCGGTGGTTCATTTCACTAGCCATTCACATTCGCTCGCATATCCTATGGTCAAGCGCAACGTTACATCTGGAGCCCCACGCGCATTGGGTCCAGTCATGAATCTCAAAAATTATTTCAACTACGGGGGAATGAAGAAAGTCCTTTCTAGACTTCGGTCAGAGAAGGTTATTGAACCAGTCTTTCGAGACCTGTTAGTGGACACCCCTCAAGGGGAGAACAACGAGCCTAGGGAGCTTGATTGCTTTCTTTAGCTGTTGGTCTTGGGTTGTTCGTAACGAATTTGAGGGAGGCTACCGACTTTTTGAATGCTGCTCTAGTAGTTCAAACTGTTGAAGCTGAAGTTTAACAAACTCTGTGTTAAGCTTTAGGTCTGGAAGAGCATGCCCCCTGCTGTGCTTCGCAGAAGCCAGTAGAACATCACGCTCTCCGGAATAAAATCCAAGTCATACCATTGAATGCATGGCCAAAATTGCAGTTTGGGAGACAAAGGAAAACATGCATCTGTAACTAAAGTGCTGTCTGCTCCGAGATAGTTGAAACCACGGTTCGGATGCTTCTTGTGCAAAGTCAATCTTTGTGCAAGCCCTCTAAGGGAAACAATCAGTTCAATGAGTCGGCTGGATTGGGGTTGATACAGTTGAAGCTTGCTGATCATTGACATGATAACAGTTTGGACTCAAGTTGGAGATAGTAATGGAGGTCATAATAATATTTGGGGCAGTCGTCAGAAGAAAGCTATGGAATGTCAGAATAAGTGCAACTTCAGAGGCATGAATTGCTTCAGTGGATTGGCACGTATAATGGCCTCGAAGTTCGAACGAATGTTGAATAGACTCTTGAACCTGAAGCAATGTAAGGTGCTAGGAGTCTATATGACATGAGATGAAGCCCTAGGGGTGAATTCTAGAGTTGGTACCAAGTACATCTTGTATTGCAACGACGGGACAAGCCCTAGGCAGGATGAACGATTGATGAATGAATAACTGAAGCGTTGAAAATGTGTCGCTTGCTTTGAATCCGATTTGGCTATCTTCCATACAAGAGAACCTCAACCGGGGACGGTTGAATCGACAAAGTTTGAGGGAGAAGGCTGGAATGCGAACAAAGCCTTCAGATGAGCACATCAATCAACTATCAAGCAAAAGTTTACATTCAATGATGTTGATTCGGGATGTAGTGTATACGGAAGGGTCTGGAGTTCAAGTCAAGAACATGCAATTGAAGTCCGAAATTTGAGCTGGAATCATACAGTAAGACTTTGAGAGTGTCCGGACTTGACAACGTCAGGAGAACCCCATGACCTTTAGTCGAGACGATAAATGAGTAGCAGGTTCCAGGAAAAGGTTACAATGGTTGCTACAGAATTATCTTTGCTATCCTTCGCACAAATGGACTCAACCGGGGACGGTCGATTGCTACAGTGAGGGGGAGAGGGAGAATACATTGGGAGTAGCCTAGCCTAGGCTTTTACCTCTGGATCATCATGTGAAAGTTTTTTCGAAGTCAGTACATTGCACAAAAAGAAGGGTGTGAAGCCTTGGAGACCTTTCAGTAGCTCCAAGCAATGGTGACCTCGCTTTTGCGAGTAGAGAGAGATGAACCTGGGTTGAACAGGGAATGAATCAAGTCAGGCATGAATACAGAAACAAGGCTAGTAAACTCAAAGGTTGAAAACCTGCACTTGTTGAAGTGCCGGCAAACAGAAGCAGAGCGAACGATACATGCGGGGAGGTTAGACTTTGTGAATAGCTTCGAAGATGAGATCTGTGGGAAAGATCAGTCCAAGCAGTTGGGCATAGAATGTTGAACTATTGAATGGCATAAGAGGCACATAAAAATGAACGTTCCAGTGAAGATATCATTCATGGAACCACTGAACATTGTAAAGCAAACTCCGCTGAGCAACAACCGGGGACGGTTGAGATTTAGTGAGGGGGAGATGAGACGGCCCGAGAACAACTAGGCCCAACATCAGGCTATTTTGCGATTTCTTGGGTATAAGTCATGCCTAGGAGGTCCAAGGTGCTTACCTAGGCCAGTTTTAGACATGCCTAGGGACCCAGTTCGGTGATACAAAGGAGAGCCAGAGTGAGCTCCGGCTGCTGGCTGTAGTATTTCACGCTTGTACATAAAGTTCAAGCGGAATACACTATCAAGGAGATATACCCAAAAGCCTAGACCTTCAATACGGATATATGACCACCAGGAGAACCAACGACTGCACAGATAACATCCTAGGGCATTTGATGAATGCTAGGCCCCAGAATTGTCAGCCCAGAGCTGTCTCTAGTAATGTCGTTACAACACCTAGGGATAATTCATTAATGGGAAAGCTGCTACTCTGAAGGCTAGGGGCCTTCAGTGACTGTTTGGAACAAGTTAGAACACTTGAATTCGAGTTCGGCATGGTTCTAGAGAGCTAGATCAAGAATGTTGATGTGCCTTAGTGTTGCCGCGGAGCGAGTCGAGTCGAGTCGATGCCATCAACTCGTCTCAACTCGATCACACGAGTTGAGGCGAGTTTTGATCGAGTTGAGACGAGTTGGTGTTCCCATCAGTCCCACGAGCCCTAATTCGGTTGGGAAAGGACAGAACGAACAAAATAAGAGGAGTTTGAATCTTTTCGAACCTCGAGATAACGAGTGAACCATTCCATTAAGTCCTATGTGCCTTCAGGTACTTTTTTGGCTGTGATTGACATTCAAATGACGATGTAAAGAGAAAGACGATTATCTGCCTCCAAAACATGGCGGAAAAAATGGTAAGCTAGATTCAATGTATCCTACGTCAGTCGTAATAGTAAGGGAGGACTGCGTGCCTCCTACTAAGTATTTTGTGCAAAACTGTTATAGCGGCTCTTTTGGGACGGTGGCTGTGAGCGCGTTCTGGCGGATGGGAAAATGATAGCATCAAGATGATCAACTCGGCTCACATCGGTGTGCAACTCGACTCAACTCGACAGGTCGAGTTCATCAACTCGATGTGCGAGGCGAGTTCCGGACCGGTGCCAACTCACACCGACGGCAACACTAATGTGCCTAGGCACAGAGTTCCAATTTACTAGTGAAGGATCAGAACGGATCATAGGCAATCATCCCGGCAGCATGGCCTGATGATTTGCCTCGGCATTCGTTCAGATGTTGAGTTGGCTTGCCAGAATCATGGGGAATCATTCGGCATGAGTACATGTGATTTTACAATGACTCAGTGGCCGGAGTGCCCGAGCCTTGTGATTCTGAGGATGAGAAAGCACCTCGGGATTGCCCGAGTTGGACAGAGAGATGATAAAGCACCTAGGTCTTTTCATAAATGACCTCGGGATTGATGCATATCAGAAGAATGAACCTCGGGGTTGCCTTAATTGGCCAGAATGACGAAGAATTGCCTCGCTCCTTTAGAAATGACTCCCACTTATCCCCGTTTTCCTGTTTACATAATGTCCCTGCCTGTACAGTATAAATACCCAGTAGAAACTCGAAGTAGGCCAGTTCATTTCACCCCCAGTTGCTCTCCTTCATTGGTGGAGTGCTGGTTGGTGTGGGGTGTTCTCAGGTCAGCTTCGCAAGGATAGTTCTGTCTTTGTTTGTAGTCTGCTCTTTAAAATAGACGTTGATTGTTGCTCTGGAAAAGATTGAGTCGGAATTAAGCTCTAGCATTGTCTGTCCTGTTCAAAGGCATTCATGCACCATTGAGTCGCTGTAGCACTAGTCTAAGCTCCAAGAGAGTTGCCGTTGGGTTCTGAATACTAGACGTATTGCCTTGCCCCCGGATCTTTTCTGTTGTCTTTTTCATTGGTTGCAGGGCTCCACCCCAAAAAGCGCTGTATAGAATCGTCTTCAGTGCTAGTCCCTTAAAAAGAGCTGTGTTAAACGTTGGCTGTAGACTCGAGATTGGGAGTGTCATGGTCCTCGCGTCTATTCTGACTAGGCGGATACAACCCGTGAACTCATCCAGCTGCTCTGGCAGGACGGACGAATAGGAACTGTTTAGTTGGACACTTGTTGCTGGCAACCTCGAATTGAGCAGTCTTTGCGGAGCCCCAGATCAGGTAGTTGGCTATCAGGAAGTGTTCGAAGCATGGATAGAATAAAACCTACAAAAACATATGGTTCATTGAGGTGTTGAAGTCGTGTTCAGTTAGCTTTGCCTACTGATGTCTATAGAGAATGAATATTCGTCGTCGCTGTTGAAATGATGTACAAACCTTTGAGATTCTTGGCTTTGCTGTCCGCATACTACGGATCGGACCCCGAACTGCAACTTTGATGACTGCGCTATAGTAATAAGGGTGTGTGTGTGTTTGTGGTGTGTTTGTGGTTTGGTTTGTGGTTGGGTTTCGGTGGTTCATTTCACTAGCCATTCACATTCGCTCGCATATCCTATGGTCAAGCGCAACGTTACAGCGCGCGGGGATCGACGGGGATCATTCCGGTCTCCAGTTGTCAAGGACGAATGGCGTGATTGATCGCAACAAATGGTTCGTTGCTCTCTACATCCACGTTCCTTTCTTCCTTTCCCCCCACGTCGTCCTCCCCAACCTTTTGAATCTCATCGTCCCTGCCAATTCTCTGCATATGTGCCACTCACGCGGCACATCTCCCATCCCCCTCAAGCTGCCTTGCCAACCCAAGCCCGTCCTCGCACCAAGCACGGGTCTCGAAAGTGCTCGACGCCCGCCGTGCAGTTGCTTCACCACCACGCCCCTTCCTATGTGTCCCTCCTCGCACTCACCAGTCAAAACCGGCAGCCTCCCTTCTGTTCACTCCAATACGTCTCGCTCCCAAGACTCAAGTGTCGTCAAAGGTCCTTCTTCATCGTCAAGCCTCTCGCGCCTCTGTCCCTCAATCTTCAAGCTACAAGTCCTCAAGGCTATCTTCTCCCTGCCTAACACTCAAAATTGTTGTCTCGCTGCAGGTAATACTGGATCAGGCTGCGGCACTCCGAGTCTATGCTTCGTGGAGCTGTTCACAGTGATAGGGTTTAGGGATGAGGGTCCATTGGTACGTGGTCGTGCTTTTGTTTCGTATGAGTGCTCAC
This sequence comes from Mycena vitilis, assembly GCA_029203975.1. NCBI lineage: Eukaryota > Fungi > Basidiomycota > Agaricomycetes > Agaricales > Mycenaceae > Mycena > Mycena vitilis. The sequence goes on from JARGYF010000182.1 coordinate 11,018, forward strand.
TGACTTCCTCACCAGCCGCAAGTCGTACCCCGAATGTGCACTTGATTTTGTTCGTACTTGTACTTGTAATTTTTTGGCACGAAATAATATATACCTTTTGCGCTATTTCATGTCTTTTTGGATCTCTCTGAGCATCTCTCAATGTCTTTGGCAGCATCTCATCAAAGACATCCCGCGTCTTAGGAGTCTTTCCAAAGACTAAAGTCTTTGCTAAGAAAACGGACCCTACTTAGCCAAAGACTTTCGTCTTTGGTGAAAACACGTCTTTGGCGTCTTTGACGTCTTTCCAAAGACGCCAAAGACGCCAAAGCAAAACATGTACTTTTACTGATTAGTACGGCCAAAATCAGAATCGTACCTCGCGTGCAGTCACCGAGGGGAGCTCGCTCCGTACCTGGCATGGGCACGGGAAGGGATAGGCACCGCGCGTGCGATTTCTTGAAGCATAGGCGCGGGCACGCGATAACGCATCTGGAGCTAATTAGAGCGTATTTGGTGCTCCAAAAAACGTCTTTCAGATTTTGGAGATCACCGCTGATATTTAGGCGATGTCGAGTGACTGATGCAAATTCTGATGTGACTCGGCTAGTTTTTCTTTGCTTCCCACCACAGACGCATCCCAAAGCGACGCGCCGGCGCGCGCCAAATGATCCCACCCACAAAAATTGATAGCCGTTCCCGTTTTGCATGTCACAAATTTAGGGAATCAGCAATCAAATTTTTGACAGATGTGGTCGATTTTCAGGTTTTGGAGGGCACCAAATACGCTCTATTCAGACTATATTTTCCGTGGATTTTTTGGGACGTACCTGGAAATCCACCCGGTATCCACGCGGCACGGCAACACGACCTCGCAAACGACGCGATTCGGCGTTGTCTCGAGACCCCATATACCAAGATACGAGTCTGCGTCCTTATTTTTCGCCATTTTCTGCCGATACTTCAGATTGGGCTGCAAAGTCTTATTCCATCCAAGCAACTGGACTTCATTCGATAACATCAAAAGGACTTGTTGGTACCGTGCCCTGGATCGCTGGATTTCGTGTCGCAGTGCCGCCCACGCGAAGACTTCGATTGCTGCTTGACTTTGTTGCCAACTTGCGCGCTGTCGATGGTATGCTGCAGCAGCGAGCATCACATCGGGAACCGCTACTCCAGGGGCTCCTCGCAGGAATCATGCGACGCCGGGCTTGCGCGAGAAGTGCCGGTCAAAACCGACGAGAAGCAAGAGGAAGACAGACACTGTTTGGTTCCGAGGCCGATATCCCTCGGAAGCAAACAACCACTCTCTTCCTCTTTCGGCTTCTTGGCTCTGGCGCGTTTATCCTTCTCGCAGTTCTTTCTCGCGCTTTCTGCATCCGCCTGCTTGCCTTCGCCTTCTTTCTCGTCCCTTTTCGCTATCCAGAACTCACAAACCTCTGGCACGCAAGTCCAAAACAACATTGCTAGCGGACTCATAGAAGAGCGGACTCGTTGAAGGAGATTGCGCAGAGTTGGAAGCAAGTCGGAAGGCAGAACTCAACCCCTTAATACATTCAATGTTGCGGTCTCATTCACCCTATCGTCGCCTCATTCGTACCTTTGGTGTCAAATCACCGTTCTTGCGAACACATTCAAACTCCCTTTGGCCCGTGTTCGCTCCTGGATTCCCGTGCGTGTTTGCTCCTGCGCGAGCGTCCACATCTCTCGGACCAAACTTCTGAATCCCATTTTTTCCTGTCGCTTCTTTCCTGCAACTCGACTGGCCAGACTTCACGGATATCCGGCTGTCTATCCGTTGAGAGAGTCATCGATGTCCACGGATATCCGGTTCAGTGATGGCTCTAGCAGACACCACATATTCCCCCACCGCAGCCCACCGCTCTTTCGACACTCACCTTCGGCTCCCTGGTCTTGACTGGGGGGCTGATTTGTTTCTTGGTTGGGTTCCGAAAGAATCCCTTCTCGCTCGATCCCTGCAAAGGGCTACTTTCGTGGGGGGCAGGGTAGGGTATGGTATGGCGGGAGTACAGCGACCACGGAGCGGAGTAAGATTGGTTATGGTCTGGTATGGGTTCGGGAGCGCAGCGACCTCACGACGGAGTGGAGTCGGAGAGGCAATGGAGATGGAGACGGAGCGGACACAAAGTGGCCCGCGGAGACGGAGATGACATGACTCGAGGATGGAACGCAGTGCGAAAATTTTCTTTCCGCTTCAATTTTTCTCCCACCATTCCCTCCCTCGATACAGTTCTTTCACTTGCAGCTCAAGAGTGGGGGGCTTTGTAAGGGATTATATACCCTTTTTAGGTACTCTTTAGCTACAAATCAGATGTATCTCGATCACATCATTTATCTTATCATCTTAACACAAACCACCATCGTCTAACCGCCTCCAATTCTCGTCGAGTACCTCCGAGTCTCTGATAGAGGCCTGACGATCAGGTTCTTCGCCTTGCCTGGCATACGCACTAGGCACTAGGCGACCTTATCACTATATTTACGACTTACGACCCACTTCACGCCGGATCACGATAAGACCGTCTGCTCAGTTCCCTTGAATATTCGAGGGTTCTAGAGATTCTACAACTCTGAGAGTACAAATATTCGACTCCTGGTAGAGTCTCGAAGAGCTAGACCGTCTCACGAGGGTCTTTCACACAATATAAGGCTTGATCATCCCGCCAGGGCAAGCGTACGACGAATACCCATCTGTGAGTGCTCTTGAAGCCTTACACCCGGCAATTCCCGTGGATTGAATAGGTGCTCGAAATGGCCTGAAAATTGATGGGTCCCTGCGAGGCTCTGGGAGGGGATTCCACAGCTGCCCCCTGGTTCCGGGCGGGTTATATTGGGATGCAGTTGATGCCGCAGTGCCTAGAATGCCAATATGGATTCAAAAAGTGCCGGCTTTGGGAATTTATTTTGCATTTTGCAGGCCAACGGGGCCACCTACGGGGAAATGGTTTCAATGAAAGTTGTAGCCCTCAAAGAGCTCTACAAGATGGCTATAGACATTGATGGGTTCAGCGACCTATTTCCTTTTTGGGATACTAACGCTTTGCGCCCAAAAAGGAGATTTTTCATATCAGACCGTTTCTGGCCCATAATTTGGGTGTTCATGATGGTGCAACTAGGTATGTATGTTGATTTATGTCCTTCAAAGTAGATTAGAGGACAATACATGGTGTTATAGCACATTAATAGGGTCAAAATATCGAATATAAATAGATTGGATCCTGCTGTAATATCTAGGCTGTGAAAGGATAAAAACCACTTTGATATGTCTGAGCATGTTCCTTACAGTGGTCCCACAAGGAACATATGACAGATCACACCCTAATCATAGAATGCATGACAATTTGGGTATATTGGGAAATTCAATCCTGCCCTTATTATGGCCTCTCAAGTGCTGTTTTTGATCCACAAAGTGGACCAATACCTTTATAGTATGTATGATTAGCATAAACGTGCACAACATACCCCTGGTGCAGCCTCTACAGCATGCTGAAAGACGATGTTATTTCACTTCTTATTTCGCATTTTCAGTATGCCACAAGCTGCAGTATGATATCCTGTGAACTATGAATGAGTGTTATAGTCTATATGGACATCCCTGAGTCAGAAACTGTGCTGATACTGGGTCTGAAAACTCGAAAATGTTATATGTCACTTTTTGCTTATTTGAGGAATAGGGACCTAAGGAAGGCCAATGGGTTCGAAATAATCACCAGGAGTGACAATACACAGTGTGGATGACCCGAATTGCGCTTTTCCTCAAGGGTTTTGGTCAAGAATTGACCAAATGGCGAGTTAGACCGCCCATTGCATATAGCTTCAAAGTTGCAATCCAAGGCCAATCCTCGGAAACTCAACTTGGTCAAAGGTGGATGTCTAATTCCCTTCCCATCGCTCTGTTCGCACTAGGTGCCCCCCTTACTACCCTATTTAAGAAACAAGCCAAAGCATCATTGTTTTTTTGCTGTCCTTTTGGCTCAGAATTGTTCATGTAGTTGGTGAATGTTGTACTAAGTCCTAAGACAATCGCCCATAACGACCTTCAACACTGAATATGGGCAACTAGTGGATGAAGCAAAATCATCTCAAGGTATGGTGTATATGGTGACAGAAACATCAAGCACTCACATTTCTGATATGGAGGAGCTCTAGGATGTCCCCAGCTGTGTCTTTGCATGGCTATCACCCTTGAGAAGGGTACAATAAGCTCAAGTGTGAAATTTCCATTCAGCTCCAATTGTAATAGTCCTCATCCTCAGGTACTATGTAATGAGGAGAAGGTGTCTTAGTTAGCCTAAGGGAACATATTGAGTCCATTTGTAGCCGTTTATACAGGTAGATGCCCAGGATATTATGGCCAGCTACAGTGCTATTTATATTCGCTATTTTGACCCTATATCCGTGTGATAAAAGTGCCTTGTGTCCTCTAAATGTGTTTTGAAGACATATAGCAACATCCCTGCCCGGTTAAACCAGAAACAACGGTGAAAGTATGGGCCAGAGACGGTCTGATGTGAACAATCTCCTTTTTGGGAAGTGCGAATGCCTCGTACACTTCAGATTTTCCACCGCATCATCACAAACACTCCGTACACGCACTATATTCCAATTCCAACCAACTAATGCGTGTTCGGTTCAAACAACACAATTTTTAACGCCGCCCGGGGGAAACCCACCGGCATGCCTTGCCAATGGCTCACACACTTCAAATTCCCCACCGCATTAACACAAACACTCTGTACACGCAATATATTCCAATTCAAACCAACTAATGTGTGTTTGGTTCAAACAACACAATTTTTAACGCCGCCCGGGGGAAGCCCACTGGCATGCCTTGCCAATGGCTCGTACACTTCAAATTCCCCACGGCATTAACACAAACACTCCGTACACGCAATATCGCTCGTTGCTCTCTTCGGATTTCTGGAAAAATTCAGCAGTTTTATACGTAGATGTCCCTCGCTAATTACACACCTTCATTTTCATGTTGGCTGTCGAGCTACCCCCATTGTTCCAGCCCACTCTGCACCCCGCGCCGTGAACCGGCTACTACTACCGATAGGCTGTGTACCGATAATCCGCTAATTGTCTACTAAACAGACACTACAACAGTTCTGTGCTCGTACCTCGCATGTTGTAGTCCGTCATCAAGATCGACGCCATGTTCGCTCGCGGCGGTATTACTAGTAGTAATGATCGGAGCTCCAAAACATTCCCACGATCACCCGACACGTCTTCTCGCGTTTCCGCCGTCTCTCACACCTCAACTGGACCGGAAGGACGCATATAGTGAGGCATATAGTGGTCCCTCACAACTCCTGGGGCAAACCGGGTGAAATTTGAAACAGTCGACTTCATCAATTTCCAGAGGTATTGAAACACCTCGCGGTAGGTGCCAAATGACGAGCCAGCCGACCGTCCAAGCGCGAGAGCAAGCAGGAAGGATGGTGTCTGAAAAGTTCGAGTGGGTTCAACACGTTCAGGTGCTGGAGCCGCGTGAAGAAGGAGAACGTGTGGGGGACGACGAGAGAGGAGCTAGCACCACGGCAGCGACGAGGGCCGGGTTCGGACGACGTAGGACGAAGGTTCGTGAGCAAGGGGATCGTGTTGAGCAAGGGGAAAGCATACAGAATATATAGCGAGTAAGATAGGAGATGGTGATGGAGCTTATAATAAAACCTGTGAAATGTATTGAGACGAGAGGAGCAGCGGAGCGGAATTGAACCGTGTCTCGCACGGATTCGGGATGCAGCGCGGAGCGAAGTGCGACAACGCCAAGATCTAGAGTCAGGCAGAAGAGAACACTTTTCTAGACAGACTATGAATCCACCAGTCGCAGCGTGAGTGATAGAATGATACACTCAATATTCGCGACGGACGGCGACCGGGAGTTGGAAAAAGCCATACCATCGCCAACATACGCACATGAGTCGGACATGAGTTGCAGACACGTCCCGGACGCTACCAAGCTTTGACGTGCTCACCTTGGGTGTTGGATAACTTTGCGGAGATTCTGTGGGCCACGGAGGGTTTGAATACACAGGTTGGAGTAGAAAGCTGAGTGGGGAAACAGCTGGAATGAGAGCAAGAAAACGATTGTGAGCATACATGCCAAGTTCCCAATGGAACCAGTAGGCGGCTATCGATATCGATAGCTCGACATAAGCCTCTTTTAGGAGTGCACAGGCGGATTCAAAAATCTCAGTTCATAATCCCGTTGGAAATATCCCGAATTTTTGGAAGCTTCTCCGCTAAGTTCTAAGGAAAAATTGGCTCCCTCGACTAGACTCGAATTGAACGGGCGGGTCTGCGAGAATAAATAAATCTTTAGGCACATCACCACAGCCAGGAGATGCGTGATGTGGGAGACCAGGGTCCCTCTATCCTATTCGGGTGCTGAATAACCATAGCACCTCGTTTTGAACCTATCTAGTCTTGATCCAGTCTGACGTGTGCGGAATTACATTTACTTATGTGATAAAGCCCTCGTTCCCACGATTCCCGGAACCCCAATTCGGAATTGTATTGAACTCAATTCAGATCCATGCCAACTCCATGCCTACAAATTCATGCTTACATTTCCAATTCACATCCTCGGCGATTCACATCATTGCCTCCTGTTTTATTATTCTTTTTGTTCTACTCAACGTTTCCGATCATCCGCAGTGTCTGCTCCTTATTGTTTCTATAGTTTCGAGTCTGACCCTTTTCGGTTCATTTCAAATTCCTTTGTCTATAAGTACAGCTCAAGAACTCCTACCTACTTGTAGAATCAACTCTGTCAATAGTTGAGAATCTATTTTGTTTCCCTCGCAAATTCACTTCGCAGATCTTCGACTCACCGTTCGGTGCCAGAATACATCCTCCCGGTCTTTCGCTGGATATCCGACACCCAGGTTCTCACAACTTACGGTCGTCCTGCGCGGGACTATTAAACGAGACTCGTGGGCTGTAAGAGGTTGGCTATGAGGAAAGAAGGTATGTTCGTGTCTCTGGTGCAGCCAAGTCATTTTCAGGACCTTTCGTTCGAAAATTTCCTAATCTGGCGGCGGCAAGGTGGCGGGCGTTGTTTGGTGTGTCAGGTGATGGCAAACTTTCGTGCTCCCACCACCATCTGGCCTTCAGCGGGCCGTCGCTCGGATGCGACTCTTGCCCACCAGTGCTCGCCCGACCAAACATAAACTCTCTGCCTTTCTACTCTGCGCCTCCGGACATGCAATTTGACGGCGAGCCGCGGGCCCGCGACAGCAAGGCAACCAAAAGGCGACACGTTCTAGGCCAACACCATCGGAATTCTGTGCTCAACGAGGGTTATTGGGCTGGTTCCGGAGCTTCGATAGCGTCCCTAAGGTGCGCTTTCCTACACATCATGCATTTCTTGGCCTCTGAAAGTTGCGAAAGAATGACAGTGTTGAGTGCACCTCTCCGTCCTCACCCATCCTCGATCCCAGCGCTGGCGCCGGCGCCGCATCCGCCCCGCTCATAGCCATGGAATTGCGCCTAATTTCTTCGAGAGTCGTATCTACCACTGTGTCACGAGGCAGTGTCCATCCTAAGCCCTAAGGCCTTAATTTGTTAAGGCCTTAAGCAGAGATGGAATTGAGTTAAATTGGAATATATTGCGCGTACGGAGTGTTTGTGATGACAGTGGAGAATTTGAAGTGTACAAGACATTTTGGAAGGCATGACAGTGGTTTCCCCCCGTGTGGCATTGAAAATTGCAAAGACGGCGGTGTAGGATTGAATTGGGGTCGAATTGGAATATATTGCGTGTACAGCGTGTTTGTGATGATGCCATGGAAAATCTGAAGTGTACAAGGCATTTGCATGGCATGGCGGTGGGTTTCCCCCAGGCGGCGTTAAAAATTGTGTTGTGTGAACCGAACACGCATTAGTTGGTTTGAATTAGAATATATTGCGCGTACGGAGTGTTTGTGTTAATGCCGTGGGGAATTTGAAGTGTACGAGCCATTGGCAAGGCATGCCAGTGGGTTTCCCCTGGGCGGCGTTAGAAATTGCAGAGACAGTGGTGTAGGATTGAATTGAGTTGGAATTGGAATATATTGCGCGTACAGAGTGTTTGTGTTGATGTCGTGGAGAATCTGAAGTGTACGAGGCATTTGCAAGGCATGCCGGTGGGCTTCCCCCGGGCGGCATTAAAAATTGTGTTGTTTGAACCGAACACACATTAGTTGGTTTGAATTGAAATATATTGCGTGTACGGAGTGTTTGTGTTAATGCGGTGGGGAATTTGAAGTGTATGAGCCATTGGCAAGGCATGCCAGTGGGTTTCCCCCGGGCGGCGTTAGAAATTGTGTTGTTTGAACCGAACAGGCATTAGTTGGTTGGAATTGGAATATATTGCGTGTACAGAGTGTGTGTGTTAATGCGGTGGGGAATTTGAAGTGTATGAGCCATTGGCAAGGCATGCCAGTGGATTTCCCCCTGGCGGCGTTAGAAATTGTGTTGTTTGAACCGAACACGCATTAGTTGGTTGGAATTGGAATATATTGCGTGGAGCAAGCTTTAGCGAGCTCTAGCGAACAGGAGGGCGCGGAGCGCCCTGTGAGCGGTGCCGGATGGATATGCCAGCAGGGGGGTCAAAAAACGGGGGCCACGACGTTGGGGGCGCGCAACGTTTCGTCGGATGACTCATCAGGTGGCGTGATTCCCTTGTATCATTGACGGGAACTGTCCGGTCCATCACGCCGAAGCACTCAACGTAAAATGTATTACGGTACCGCTTCGCCTCGCTTTTAACGTTGTCATTTTCATCCAGGCGCTGGCATTACTGCCCGGATTTGTCTTCATGATCAACATTTACCACCTTCAACAATTCCTACACACCGACCGTAACCGGGAAAAAAATCCGGTCAGGGATGGGAGGCTGGGTCACGGCGCGGGGTGCAGAGTGGGCTGGAACAATGGGGGTAGCTCGACAGCCAACATGAAAATGAAGGTGTGTAATTAGCGAGGGACATCTACGTATAAAACTGCTGAATTTTTCCAGAAATCCGAAGAGAGCAACGAGCGAGGACCCGGAGGGGCCCGCAGCGAGATGTGATCGAGGATTGAGGGGAAAAACAGTTCTAAACGGGTGTCGCTGTTGACGTGTGGTAATTCTCCAACGCATCTCGGTTGTTGACATTCAACCGGTCACCCAGAGCAACTGGTTTTTTGAAAGAAGCCATGAAGTGAAAGTTGGAATAGCCACATTCCAACAATCTCCATGTCTCCTCCAGGTTAGGTTTGTTGGTTCATTACTTCGACCTCGATTTCGCTGCGCGTCCTTGACAGCGCAGCTTCGACTCTGTCGATTAAGGGTGGCCCTTGGGCATCAGGCGACGGGATGTGGAATTTCGGAACGTAGCTACGCTCATCCTCGTTCTCAACAACCTCTATCCCAAAGTAATGGCGCAGGTCTCGACTCTCACGTTCTTTTTGAATGCGGAGCCGTAACTGGCGTGAAAAGTCATCAAAGCTTTACGCCGCCGGGGGGAAATCCACTGGCATGCCTTGCCAATGGCTCATACACTTCCAACGAAACGTTGCGCGCCCCCAACGTCGTGGCCCCCGTTTTTTCGACCCCCCTCCTGGCATATCCATCCGGCACCGCTCACAGGGCGCTCCGCGCCCTCCTGTTCGCTAGAGCTCGCTAAAGCTCGCTCCCTGCTTTCCCCCGTTTCGTACCCGAGCAATCCCAGCTTCCCACCCCCCAAAAACTTCTCGGCGACACTGCTGCTTCCGGCTCCCGTCCTCGAGTTTCTCCCCCTTGTCCACTGTCCTCCTGCTTCTTTAGACTCCCTCCCTTGTCACCTCCGACTTCCCGAAGTTGGAATAGCCACATTCCAACAATCTCCATGTCTCCTCCAGGTTGCGAAGGATGGGTCTGAGTTCGATCTCATCCCAGACCGGGTTATGAGTGAGCTTAAGGACATGGAGATCAAAGTCACCCTCTGTAGGAACAGAAGGTAGGAGTGCCGTGGGCCGTTCCACTTTGTATCCAATATCCTCAAAGGTGCGTAGGAGCCACCGCGGTGGATAGCCGTGTTCACGGAGCCGTTTGAAAAAGAGCAAACGGTCCTGTAACTACTTATCAGGATATCATTCTCCAGTAAAATGAGGGTAATATGTCAACTACCACAGTAAAATACTGCGGTAATTATTACCACGGGTTTTCGATAATACTGTGGTTAAATTACCGTAAACCCGTACCCGTGGGAAAACGGGTATGGTGTCACGGGTCACGGGTGCGGTATGACATCGTGACACCCGCGGTAAGTACCACCCGTGTCACACCCTAATCGGTACACAACTAGCGGATTATCGGTACACAGCCTGTGTACCGATAATCCGCTAGTTGAACAATACCAATGGGTGACAATTTGTCGCAAGGGATTTACCTTCATGAGTTGGCAACACGCTAAGACCTCAGCCTTGATTACATCTGCAGTGAACCCAACAAGCCAGGAAAAATCGGGAAAGAGGCATTTTCCCGCTGTTGGAGTCAGTGGGCCAAGTTCGAGGCTGTTCCAACCAACTTCCAAGTTCGCGAACAGTTAGTGCTAAGGAGTTGCACAGATCCTACGTATCTTAAAAAAATGTTTGAGGAGACGTCGAGCGAGCTCAGAGCCTCGGAATTATTCCCTCAGCAAGTTGTATGAGGAGAGTTGAGCGCGAAAGACGGCTTTCTTGGGATTTAGAAGACTCAGTGGTCGTTGTTTAGGAGCGCATGCATTGGATTTGAAGTATGATAATATCAGGCAATGAGCATTGTCAAACTGTGAGGATCCGAAAGGAAAAACTATGCGCGTAATAAATGGGGACCCTGCAGACTAAGTCTAGTTCAGAAAAAGTACACCGTGCGGTCAGCTTAAAGTGCGGAGGACTGGCTATAACAACGAACTGCATCATTAAGAGATTGAAGGAACGGGCAGGGATGGCTTACGCGGGCAGCGATGGCTAACGAGGACAGCGATGGCAAGGTTGAAGATGTCGGCCGCGTCGTCAAGGGATTCAACTCAGGCAAGGAACCATATCACAACATCAGGCTGAACCAGGGCAACAACACGCCTACGGAGAATCGGAGCTGCAGAAATTTCCGCGTGGTTTATGGATCGCGAAGGCGATCCAGGCCCACGGGGAAAAGAACGCGCTAAGATCCTCCATGGTAGTAGTTATGGCCATGTGTCAGCCTGCTGTTGCGATAAGATGCCTTGCTTGGGACGAACACCATGCGCGAGAAATTGATCATAGTCTGATACAAGGTCGAATTCAACCTAGATGAAAAAAAATTGAGATGAGGATGTTGAGGTTCATGAAAGAGGGCCTCACTTCGTCATATGCTGTTGATAATTATAATAACCTATGGGCAGGGCGTTATAAGTCAGACGAACGAGGTAGCTGCCACTGAGGAACGAAAGAAAGACAGAAAGAAAGAAAAAGAAATGATTGAAGTGTGTGGGGCAACAGCAAAAGAAAATGAAATAAAGTGGAGAGTTCAGGGGAAGTAGGATAAGGTGGGACAGTCAGCTGGGAGAAGTCCGAGTGGGTGGAAGGTGAACGACAACGGGTGGGAGGAAAGTGCGAGATGGGAAAAGGTGCGCAATAGGGAAAGGTGCGAGATGGAGAAGGTGCGAATGCCCAAAACGACAGAACAGACGTCGAGACTTTACAAGCCACTGACGGTACCAACTCTTGGTGGGCAGGCAAACGTCTACGACGGAGATCAGGAGTGTGACGCTGGGTAACAATCTAGTCCTACAGCAGAGGGGTGCATTGAGGTCACATGCGTCCAGCGATTGCCATGAGTAGCGACAAATTGCAGAAGAAGACGTGCTACATGAGAGTAGAGGACAAGAGAAGTGGGGTGGGAATCGCCTTGGGTTGGGTTTATAAAGCGCTGCGGACGGGCTGTGCGCTGGCCACACGAGGGCCGCGGTCAAGCTGCGGGTTGTCTTTTAAAGTTGGTTAGCCGACTCAATTAAATTTTACTTTTTCTCAGCACGTGTTGAGAACGTGTCGCGTCTACTTCACCATGCGAATGGGTGCTGTTTGACCCAGTCCCGACTCATCCGGAGGAAATTTCTAACTTTGTTTGCTCCATCTCGCTCAGCTTGCCGGGCAGCAGTATTGTGTATCGCTGTTCGGTCTTCAATGATTTCAAAAATTTGGTATGAATACTGGGCGGCGGCGGCCATGTCGATGAGATGAATAGCATTCGGTGTGCGTACTTGGGCGATAGATAATACAGGGTGCACAGACCATTTTCCGGATTCTGTGGGCCAAGCACGTTCCCAGTAGAGATTTTCTCCAGTAATTCGAAGACCGGAATACGATGGGCATGTACAGATCAAGTATCCCACTGCGAATTAGTCTTGGTACTGGTGCGATGAGTGGATGGGAAGGGTGCGATGCGTGGATGGGAAGGGATGCAGGACAGCGGAGGGCGTCGGACGGGGGATTAGGGTGTAGCACAGGAGACCGCTGCGCAATTCAGGTAGGGGGAGAGACGACGCGGAGAGGAGAACAGGAGAAGGGTGAAGTGGGAGAGTGTATGTGCTCGAGGCATTCTTTGTGTTCGATGCTTGTCTAACCAGCAAGAATGGAGCGGTTCCAGATTCCGACTCCGACTCGGATCGATCTGTACAAGCGCTTGAAATTTATAGCAACGAAACAAAACGATGAATTGATAGTGTTTGACTGGGAGCTTCAAGTCGCGACCGTGCGAGGACTCCAGACGACCAGGCATAGAGTTGGAGAAGAGAGCTCAGAGAGGAGATGCAGACTCGAGGCAAACTCAAGACTCAATGCAGACAAGTTAAAGAGTGGCTGCCAGTGTTTTTTTCGAGGAACGCGATTTGAGTTTGACGGCGAATCGTCAGCGATGGCGAAGAGCGTATCTGCTGGCACCAGAGCACCAGAGCAAAGATCATCGGACAGAACAATCGTGATCGGGCCACGGGTCCTGGGGGTGAGCGCGCCAGACGGAAGATGAGAGCAAGATGCAAGCAAGATGAGAGTTTGATGAGAGTATTTGCTGGTGCTTGGCAGCGGATGGTCGGGCCGGTGACTCGGCGCTCTTGCGGCTTGCCTCGCTTTCACTCAACTTTCACTTCACTCTCGCGCGCCGTTTTGCATCGAGACGATCGTAACGACTCTAACTATCATTCTGTTGATGTGGACATCGTATAGAACAAAGACTCAAAAACGCGAAGAACCACTGTTGGAAAGCTTTGGGAAAGCTAAGGACGACAAGTTGAAAGACGGCCCTGGGCCCATGCCAATCACGACGACACCGACTAGGACCGTATGCGATAAGGCCAGCGCTAGGGAATGATGGGAGGCGAGAGGCCTAGGCCTAGCGATTCACAGTACGCGAACGGTACGCTGCCACCTGCCTATCCATCGAATCCTATGCTGGCGCCTACTGCCTACAGAGTTGTCGTTCTCTCGGTCCTCGTTGTGGAGGCGCGCCTCGTCTGTCATCTGAAAAACAAGGAAATGGACTATATTAAATATACTATGCACTGCAATTGTGCGTGCCACGCCTCTCGATCCTACCTCGACGCACTGGGTTCTACGTCGACTGGTGTACGCGGCGTACCCGGCGTATTTCTCTCCCGCATCTCTCACGGATCCAGCCTCGCTCTTCATCAAAGGAGGGAAATTCGGCTGGACGACATCAGACTTTTGACAAATAACTTGTGCCCTTGTACAAGGCCAAAAAAGGCCAAAAAAACCTCGAAAAGGTCCAAAAAGCGCGCAAGCTGAAAAGGTCGCAAGCCTATGTCCCGAGATCGCAAGGTCGAGAGTTCGACTCCGACCAATGACACATTTACACTTCTTTCCCGACTTGCTGTTCATGCTGAGGGGTAGCAGTAAGCATGCATGAGCAGGTTCAGATCATTTCTGGTGCTTGCCCGACACTTACAGACCCCCAGCGAGGAGATACTTTTACATCAAAAAGCCAACAAGGCCCGAAAAGGCAATAAGATCACAAGTTATTTGTCAAATGGTCCTCGGAGGACCATTCGAGGTCAGCAATATCTCAAGCTACACAAGCTCACACCTATCCACACCCGAATCGGGTGACCTGGTCGAGTGGGGTCTCCTCGGCCTCCACGAGAAAGGCACGTCCGCGAACAAAGAAAAGCAAAATCCAGCAAACGTGTCACCCCCAGTCAAAGAACAAAGAAGCTCAGCAAAGGTCTGGGCAGACGTCTGTACAGAAAGGAACAATTACGAGTACTTATGTAATAAGTAATCGTCCATTTCACAACTTTCCGTATGAGGATTTTGAGACCACCGCGAATGTCAGTCCCTCGATATCGATCTGACCTTTTTAGTGGCTGTGTTGAACACTTTTCCAGGTTTTCATTAGCTTTTCGATGTGACAAAATAGTGGCTATGTTTCTGCATTGGTAATCTTTTTGCTTCAACGCGAACGTTCGATTCCGGGCACTGACTTGTCTTTTCTTGCTCAACTTCTCTCCATACTTTACAGTCTTCTTCGTCGGGACCTATTGCTGATTGTATGCCACGGGTAATTATTATGGTAAACTACCTCATGTGTACAGTAACTATTTCTCTACGTCCCATCTTGCCCTCAACTGATTGGACCGATCACGTGTATGCCTTTTTGATGCCTTTGGGGTAGCGGTCAATGACAGCCAAACAATGAGGTTGATCGTCCCAGCTGGACACCACGAATCACTAGCCGTGCTTTTAAGACCCCTACATCCCTTAATTATTTTTCCTCTACCTTTTATGAACAGCTCCATTTCTTTCCATCTGACATGTTGCATCAAAAGTCAAATTGAGCGTGGTCCGCCTCAGTTCGTCCGCCGACAACCGGCTTGCAATTCGAGTGATAATTGAGGTTGCCTCCGAAGTCGGTGGTGCCAGCGTCTTAGAGGCTCAAGATATCAAACTTGTTTGCCCCGAAGTTCCTCGGCACGGGGGTTTGGCCAGTCTTCCTTATGGTTCACCGAATCTCTTAAGCAAATATTCTGGGAGCTCTAAGCAGACCATATTGAAATTAGAAGTGCGAGAGTGACTTTGATCGACATGTTTCGGTTCATTCTGCCCGCTTGTGGTCGCAAAGCGTCCCAGAAAAAAAATGCTTGCATCGGTGTACATCAAGCATTAAAACCCAAGTGTTCACGAGGGAAATCACTGAATAAATGGGTCTTTCAAATCAGCAGTTTTGGGCATCTCAAGGCCATGGATTCTGGACACAGGGTGCCAGATAATACTACATAAGTGCGAGTTTCTGCCGGGCACCGCCACGGCCCTACACCCCAAGTCTAAAAATAAAATTTTAGGACTCGTAACATCCTGAGGTCCCTGAATCTTGTTTCAGGTAGAATTGTAAGTCAGGTGCTGGGTCCTGGAATTTCAGATCGTTTGACGACCCCAGTGTCTGAGTCCACGATCGATCATGAACCACCGTGATGGTCATTTATTGACGCCGTGGCGTTGCGCGTTGTCCATTGGCTGTGAACTCTTCGGAGTTCCCCGAGCCCCAAATTTTTGTCAACAGCAAGCTCGACACCACGTACTTCAGAGCCTCAGAGGGCCTTCGACAGCACGGTCTCGAGGGGCGTATTCGAAAGTGAGTGCAGTGCTTGTATATCTTTGAATGATTGAACCCCCCCAGTCCAAACCTTGGTCTTGTAAAAGTCGGCGTTCTGCAATTAGGTGCGATCCAGGGTTCCCGCGTCCCTCGCAGTTTGTTCAGTTTGCGAGTGTGAATAAAAAGAGTAACATTAGGACCGCGAGGCTGCGTAGTATAGAGTGCAGAAGGCGCCGGTGCACACGCTTGAACGATCAATAATTTCGCAGCTTCAACTTGGATTCTTGAAGTTCCAAACCTTCAATCGGATCCCCAAATGTGGGCGAGACGGTGGATAGGATAGCCCTGGATCTGGGCTCAGGTCATGTCAGGAGAACCGGGCCGACGAAATGTACGGAGTGAACGAGAAGAGATTATGTGCAACGCAGGACCCAACCGTGGGAGCGATCAATCAAGGCAATCACGGCAGTTCCCGGCCGAGCCAATCACTTCGTTTCTCATCGACTGACAGTGACATCGACCACGCAATACCGCACGTCGGTACTGCCGCCACGTTGGAGAAGTTTATCACCCAACACGAACGACTCACATTTCCAGCACACACATCTATAGTTCTGGCAATCCAAAGACTGCAGTTCTGGGTGCTCCCATTGACATTTGTAGCGCTACGGTGGTCCAAGCTTCGACAATGTTGGCTCGATGTTGAGCTGCATTGTGCGCTGATGATAAACGCACAGGCTAAGCGCTCGCCCTTGGAGCTAATCGGGCATGTCATCAGCCACGAGGCGCTGGCGCTCGTTCTCCCGCTTCCTCGTTGCGCCCACAATCGCCACTTGACTCTCGACCACCATGTTCTCCGACCCATCCAGCTCCGACAACGGCCAGGGCGGACATATTTTCCACTCGCAGTTCTTCCCTTCTTTCGTTGGCGTTTCCACCCTCTTCGCGGCGCTGGAGGTGGTCTCACAAACGCGTCTTGGATCCAGTCTCAAGTTCCTGATGATGGGGTCGATCGTGGAGATGGGGCGCAGGCTGTTCCAGTGGTTGACAGTCCGCTTTCGATTCCGTGCGTCATGGAGGCTTGAATTCCCCGATCGCGATCCTGATCTTGCCCTTGCTACAGAATACTCGATAACTGCGCAGCTCGACGAAGGCGATCCGGCGTACGAATGGATTGTGCTCTTTCTTGTACGTCCCTTTTTTATTTTCCTCTCAACTGCCAACTCACATTTTACCGATCTCTTTGCGATGCAGACTCAAGAAGGTGTGTGGAAGCGCTCGCGCGACTTTGCCGTCAGCGCCACCAACTCGCGGCGCAAGTGGTCCATCAAAACGTGGTCGGACCCGAAGGTGCAGGGCAACGCGGAGTACACCCCGACGTACCAGCAGCCGCAATTGTTCCGCTGGCACGGGCACTGGGTCGAGATTCAGCGCCCCAAAGTCGGCGAGCCCCGCTTCACGCCGTTTGGCAAGTTTCAAAGTGTCTCCAGCATCTTTCTCACGTGCGTGATATCTTCATTTTCTTATGAGGGAGCGCTGAGGTGACTGTTGGATGCAGGATATATACGCAAGATATGAGTTTGTTGTCAGCGATGATCGAAGATGCGCGGACCCGGTATGTTGAGGTTAACCGGCCCAACGTCATCATCCACCTGGCGGACTCGGTGCGTCTTTACCGTCCCTGGCCAGTCATTTGAATCCGACGACCTTTGCCAGCCACACTATAGTCCTTCGATAATTTGGACAAACGTCAAACACAAGATTCGGCGTCCGCTGAGGTATGCCTCCATGCATCTCTTTCAATTGCGACATTATATTCAGCACGCCCACACAGCTCAATTATTCTTCAAGACGGCGTAGTGGAAGGATTGGTACGCGACGCCAAAGAGTTTCTGGAAACGGAAGACTGGTATGTCGAGGCGGGGATCCCGCACCGGCGCGGGTACCTTCTTCATGGACCGCCAGGAACCGGAAAGAGTGAGTCCCATTTCCGCTCTTTCGCGATGCACTGCCTTTTATCCGGGCAATCGTCTTGGAGTTCTACTCTACTTTTATTTTGCAAGTAAGAACGACGTCTGATTATAATCCTTTTAGCCTCCACGATCTACGCTCTCGCCGGCGAACTCAACCTTGAAATATACTCCCTCTCCTTAGCATCCAACTTGTACGTTCTTCCCCCACCATATTCCCTCCGCCGCTGAACTAAATCCATTCCCTTCAGCGTGGACGACTCCTTCCTCCAACGCGCTGCTTCCTCCATCCCGCCCCACGCGCTCTTCCTCATCGAAGACATCGACTGCGCCTTTGCCAACCGCGATGACGAGGACAAAGACGCCAGGCGCGATAAGAATAAGGGCGGGAACGCCGACATGTGGGAGTCGCCGCGTGCGTCGGTGACGCTTTCGGGACTCTTGAACGTGATCGATGGGGTGGGGAGCGAGGAGGGGAAGTTGTTCTTCGCGACGGTGAATCCCCTTTCTCTTTCTCTTTTTGGTTCAATTAGAGTGTTTGAAAACGGTGCTGATAGGAGTCTTACAGACAAACTATATCGACCGTTTGGACCCCGCGCTCCTGCGCCCCGGACGGATTGACCGCAAGGTGGAGTACGAGTTGTCGAGCACGCAACAAGCGCGCGCGCTATTCCTGCGGTTCTTCCCGGAAACACGATTTCCCGAATCCGCGTCATCTCCGGTCAAAGTTGCACCCCTTGAAGTTGTAAAAATCGATGACAAGCCCGACGACGTTGTAGTCAAGCAGCCGGTGGCAGAAAACCTCACCGACGACGTACCCACCGCCCTTAAGCCCACCTCCGACGCCAAAGACTCAACCGTTGTCGTCGTCTCACCAGGCCAAACCACCCCCCTCCTCGCCGCCCACTTCGCCTCGCAGATCCCAACCGGCGAGTTCTCCACCGCGGAGCTGCAGGGCTACCTTCAATCACATAAAATCACGCCGGTGGAAGCGGTGGCAGGCGCCGCGGAATGGGTGGAGACTATACGCGCGGAGCGCACTGCGCAGGAGAAGAGGGAGGCGGAGAGGCGTCGTCGGCGCAAGGAACGGAGGGAGGGGGTGGATGGGCGCGAGAAGCATAAGTTGCGAAGACATAAACTGGGAGAGAAAGAGGATCGAGCAGTGAATGCGAAGGAGGGGAGCGGGAGTGAGACGGAGAGTGAGCTCTCGTCGTATGCGGATGGGGCGGAGGAGCCGCGTGTTGCGTAGCTTGCATGTCGTTGGGTAGTTTCTTGATCGACTGCTGCCAAATGTATTATAAACACTGGTCCCTCACGAATGAATGTAGAATGGGCACCACGACAAAGTTGCGTGTGCATTCGACAATTACGTTCCAGATCTAGATTTGCGCTGGCAGACTACGGTTCAACCAATAACTAGAGAGACCGTAGTTTAACCAAGAGAACGAAAAAACATCCCCCAACGAGCGATACAAAATTTCAAGATTCCACGCCTCTACACCCAGACTCCCATTTTCCATCCCGACCCTGATATGCCATGATTTCTCTGCTCGTGCCGGCGGATGCAGACGCGAGCGTTTTGAACATCCGGATTGTGGTTGGCATTGGCAGGGCCCCCTCCATTCGTACTGAAGTTGTTGTCATTCGAAGCTATGTTGGCGGGTAAGGACAATGGTTGAGTGGAATATAGTGAGCCTCTGCTCATTGCGCCGGCTGAGGCAGATGCGATAGACGGGTATGGTTTCGGTTGCAGTGGTGCATTCTGTGAGAAACAGAAGATGTTCAACATGCGAGGAATGGACAGGTGCGTACTTCCAACGACAGCTCAGTGGAGCCTATCGGGCGACGTTTGCGAGGCATCTCTGGACGCATGCAGTGGTGTGCTTGCTCATAGAGGCCGACGCATTTATTGCATAGCTTTAAACAAACCCAACACACTCGGTTAGAACTTGAAAGACAAACAGATCGGACGAAAATGAAACGCACGATTCTTCCCGGGGAGAGACTGGAGCGGCGCCACGTGCTTGGCTCAGTGGCGCAGCAGTTGAAGCACCTGCGGCGCACCGTGTCGCTCACTCTTATCGTCGCGTTGTCTGTGTGCACGATCTTCACGTCCGACTCTCGGTCTGAGTCATTGTCCGACTCATGATCGCGTGGCGCATCAACGCGGTTGGGGTATGCTGTATACGGCGCACCGAGGCTGGCTGGATAAGATGCATATCGTGGGGAGGGTACTAGGTAGGGAACCGGCTGAGGCATATATAGGCGGCGTAGCGGGCGTCGTGCGCATAGCTGCGTGGCGGGGGCTGCCCATATATGTATCCGGCGGGGTGATACACGGGAGGCATGTAGTACGGATCATGGTGTGGCGGGGCGGCATACGGATTGGATGCCATTGTGACTGTTGGTGCAGGGGAACCGCGTGCTGGCGTAGAGTGAGCCTACTAGAGTCGGCGCTGCCGCTGTAACGATCGGACCCGGCCATCCATACGATGGTCGTACACAGCGAAATGATTTCCATAAGGCTTAAATATTCTCCACACGGATCTCTGTCAGTCAAAGTATCCGGCGTTTTCGATCGACGATAACTTTTGCTTTGACCGGCGTGTGGACCCCGGCTCCTCGGCACGGACCAAGATGGTTTACGTGATGTGCATCGGTCTCTGCTTCCACCACCAGCCGTCGACCCGGCCCCGGCCCGTCCTCTGCACCGATCCGAGCCCCTCCGCGCGACACCGACGCATAGACTAGGGCATCAAGAATCGACCGTGGCCCGCCCGTGTCAAGCCCCGCCCGGCCGTAGCAACCCTCGCGCCGTCAGGGCGATTCCTGGTCCCCGACATTGACTCAAGTGTGCGGCTAGTCTCGTCAAACGTACACCCATTGGCATCCTATGGCAAGATTCGCCCTGCCTCGTGAAGTGACGCGCCCTCCTCGGCGTCGATGTGGATGGCGCGACGGATGTGAAGCGTGGTTAGTTTTTTCTTCGGTTATTCTGTCTCCGACCGTGCATTCTGCGAATTATCATGATCTACTTTCTCGGGTCTGCGCTGCGATCTTGCTGAATCTCCACCCTCCTCCCACCCTCCTAATTTTCATCCGTCCACCCCCGCTCCTCGTCGGCCCTACCCTCTCTTGGCGATCCTCACGCAGTCCCCGCTGCATCTCGCGGCCTCTTTCCTTGCGTCTCCACCTCTCTTCACGTATTTGATATCATTTCACGTCGCGATCCGACCTTGTAGTTATACCCCCTCATCTCCTTCCCCCCGCCCTTGTCGGATCGTCGATCTCCCCTTGACCCGACGTCCCATTCCCTCCCTGTTACTTCCCTGCTTCCCTACGTATTATCCCTCGATCCTACAACTGATTAATTCTTCCAGCGCGCTCGATCTAAAACGTCAAGACATATACGGGCGCGCCGACCACGGATAGGGTGTGTGGCTTTTCCTCTCTCCCTTCCTCCGCCTTATTCCCACGGCATAAATACTGATCTCGTTTTTACTATAGCGCGCTTGCATCACCCCAGAGTCGCAGTTGTACAAAGCACTGCGGAAACCAAAACGGTGTGTCTCCCCCATTTTCTCTGATCCTTATCCTTTCTTCCCCCCGCTGCTCGTGCAGATCAATGGGACCCCGGGCAGTGCGGATACTTTTTTGTCCGCAGCGCACGCGTAGCGAGGGGTGGGTGTGCGCGTGCGCCACCTTCCTCGCGCCTTGTCTGCGAGACAGCGTGGACGGGGGCGGATGGGATGGATGGCAACATGTCGCTCGTTTAAAGGGTGGCGCGGGCGCCGGGGAAGTGGGCCGCGATTGCGAGAGCGCGGATGGGGTGCGGATTGCGGCGATAGAGGCGCTTTTGACGCTCGATGGGGCGGGGGCCATTCGCCCACAACGAGCGTTTGCGCGGACGGGGAGTGTGTCGTTCGCCGACATAGAGCGCGCGCGGACGGAGGACGTGGATGCGCCGCTTTTTCTTTCTTTACGTGGTCGGGCGGTCGGTGGTTGGCGGTCGGTGGTACGCAAGGGGCGACGGCGCGGTCGGCGGTCGTACGCGGGGGGGCGTGGGTTTTGCGTGCGCACGAAGGGGATCTGCTTTCGGCACGGGTACGAGCGGACTGGGCGTGCATTCGTTTCCCGCTCTAAAGAGCGCGCGCACCCGAGGAGGATGTCGATGTCGATAATGTCGATCTTCCGCCTTGATCCGCCTTTTTTTCCCTCCCTCTTGGGCGGTCGGCGGTCGTTGGTGCGTGGTGCGCGCGGACAAAGGACTGTGTGCGGGTGCGCATGAGGGTGCGTGGAGGGCGTGGCGTGCGCGCGGACGAGGAGCTGCGTGCGGCTGAGAGTACGGCGGGCGAGACATACGGGCCGTGCCCCGCATCGGGGCGACGTGCTGATCTGGGACGGCGGGTGGTGCTAGCGGTGCGTGGGGGTGCGCGGAGGACGCGGCGCCCGAGGGCGAGACGTACGGGCGGGTGCGCGTGCGCGTACGTGGGCGTGACGTCCTCGTCCGCGATGGCGGGCGGTGTGGGGAGACACGCCGCAAGGATGGGGGCGGGGCAGGCTGAGCTGCATTCGGAGGAAGCGCGGGGAAGCAGCCGGGCGATTGAGCGGGATCGCGTGGTACGCCTGAGGCTGCCTGGGGGCGCGGCCGCGGCTCGTCAGCTGCGGTGCGGGGCGGCGCATCTTGCTCTCGGATGAGGATACCCGCGACGCTGTACGCGCGGGGGATGATGTGTCAAACGGCGATACTCAGCTTTTGGCGTGCGGGGGCTACGTGTGGGGCTGCGCGCGGAGCGCCGGGACAGTGGGCGGACCTGCTTGAGATGGGAGAATGCGTGTGCGCGTGGGGCAGGTCCCTACTCCCAGTCTTGGCAGTCTTGGATGTGCGACCGCTTGGCGACCGCCGACGTGCTATCTCGTGCTATGTCCTTCGGATCGCGATGGATGATGCAGTGGAGCTGCGAGCAGGCGGGTGCACGAGATGCGTGCCACCGTGGCGCCCATTCGACGGGTGTGACTGCGGGTACATAAAGTACAGTACCGGTTGCATGAGTTGCGCCTCTGGGGGCGATGTCCGGTCGTGAGCGTGTCAGCGACGATTGCCTGCCTGCATTGGGGGTAGCGCTGGTGTGGGACGTGCATGCTGATTCTGTCCGCACAGCGAGGAGGCACGCTGCGCTGTTTTCGGTGGTGCCGGCGTAGCTGGACGCCCGCATTTCCTGAGAGAAATGGGCAAGAGTTTTCTTAGCGATGATACGCAGGGGCGGGGGCGCGCCGTAGTGGAGGTGCAGCAATCGATGCTGGGACGAGCCCATCTTGGCGCGCATCCGTGTGCTTCCCTTCTCTTTCTCCAGCTCACCCTCACGCATCGGTTCTTGAGGCGGCGTATGACGGCGATGGCTGGCGGTGTCTCGAGCATCTGCGTGCCCGCGGTTTATCGTGGCTATTCGTTCCGGAGCCGCACCGCAGCAACACCGCATGCCACCGAGCCGATCGCACCAGCTTCGATTCGTCCCGGACTCGGACCGCGTTTCCCTCTGCGACTTGCTCCTTCTCTCTACTTCCCATTTCCGTACATCTCCCCTGTGTTTCGCTGTATTTCTTATTATCTACCTCGCTTCGGGATCGTCTAGGCCAAAAACGATGGCGAGGATCGTCGGGAAACTCATCACAATCCTCGCCATCACTAAATGAGAACTTAAATTTTTGGTGGCGCTCTTGAACCTCTTCCTCAGATCCCAAGCCCGCTGCATACACCGCCCAAGGTGGACAGAACGCAATTCGGTTCAACAATTTTGTATCAACTCCAGGAGTGAATACGCTTCGGATGCTGTTTGCCAGTCGCATCTGCAGACGCGGATGGATGGCGTTGGCTGGAGGGAGGTAAACTGCATGGGTGAGGTCGTTGAATGTCGTCTCGGCATTGGTGGGGAGAACGTGCCTACAGATGACAACGGAGCGTCGTTCAGAGGCGATGGAATGAAGCTCCGGTGGATTTGGATTTGGACTGCAATAAATCAAGACCGGAGTACTGTAACAGTATTTGGAATGACCATGATAATAGCCCGTATACAGACAAGCAGATTGTGTTGCGAACGGCTCCTGTTGTCTGTTAGGATCCCATCGCACTTGATCCGAGGTTCAATCGGATTTCCCTCAACCAGGAAAACACGCACAGTGATCTGGGATCGAGTCCAACCATTGATTTAGAGCAGAACTGCGTCGATTAAGAACACCCATAATGAGAAATAGAAAAGGTTCGACTCACTCCAATTCCGCGACAGGCCTGGCTCCATCCAGGGCTCCGTTGTGCACGTTTAACGGAATACTAAAGGCCCATTTGCTGATGTACATCAATCTAGCTTGAACGATGGAATGCGGCGTACGATTATTTTTTGAGCAGTTCCCGAAATTTCGGTCAACTTGATCTATACCACGATGAAAGAGTAGACAGAGGGTTCGCCTTCGGGCTGTCGGAATCTTTTGGCCGGGTCTGGATGCTCCCAGTATTCGTCGTCCACTTCTGACTTCAACGGGGTAATCCGCGTCATAGCTGAAGAGTAAGATAGTTTAGCAGGGCGTGGGATGCAATCTACGCACTCGTCGTCCCTAGTCAGACGCGGACGACCAAGGAATGCGCTTTGGAGCGCATGTGAGCAGACAAACATCCAAAAGGCCTGCCTATACTTAAAGCTCATCTTCGATAGTTGTTGTGCACGTGATATCGTCTTGATGGCCATTATAGCGTTTCCGAACGTGGACACCGAGATCTTGCAATCTGCGTACCCCGATCGCGATCAGCGGCCAACGCGCGAATGAGCCTGTGCCCTGCCAGTGGAGATAAATTACCGAGAGCTGCCATCGAGAGCGATTATATCATGATTTCTTTTGACAAGCATAAATCAACTCACAAAGATGCGTTGCAAGTCATACAAGGTGCGGACGAATTAGAAATGTCTGCCAGGATACTGTATCTGTCTGAACCACTTCCATCCAGAGCTGAGATTTGTATTGGTTCCTTTCAGCACGACGCGGGGGTCACCAGAATATCTACGATTCTCGATAAGCCAAACTGAGATGCCGCAGACGACGCAGACACGAACCTGGGAGCCAAGGCACAGACGGCGAGAAGAAGGCCACCAGATGCATAATCTATCAGGTGGAGACCAGAGGCCACAGACCTCTCGAATGTTGGTCGATGTAGCATACTCAAGACGATATTGACGCGGGAGAAGTAGAGTGATACAAGATCATCTAAAGGTCTTCGGCCGGAAAGTCGTACGCTGGAAGCGGAGGTGCTGGGCTTTGCTCTCACTGGAAATACATCAACAACGAACCGGCTTGACAAGTGCAGTTACCAACTGGGCTGGACCAAAACTCTTTCCGACGAATATGTTCGATTTGCCGGCCATTAGGGCCATCGTGCTCCGCTTTCAACTCTCCGCTTGGCGGTAAGAGTCGCAATACGTTCCTAACAAAGCATCGAGTCAGAAATGACTGAAAAATTGAGTCGGGGAACGCACTCTCAGCTTCGCTGCTTCCTCCGCATCGCACGCGCCTTCTTCCGTAGATGCTTCGGGCTCAGGGGTGGCGGATGCTTTGCGCTTTTCTGGCCGCTGAGCTGGTTCCGCGATACCATTGGCCCTCAGTAAATCTGAACAGTTGGTGACCAGTATCAGGGAAATATTCTGAAAATGAAACGAATGCGCTCACCAAGCGAACGATACTTGAAAGAAAAGGTTACCAAGGGGCCTGACCCACCCCGGCGAATTTGAGCGCTTTGTACAAGAGCGTGTTCTACTGCATCGCCGAACCTATTGGTTTTTCCAGTTGCCGTCAAAGACAAGGATCAGGGGACTAACTTCATCCCCTTTTTGGATCGTTCGTGGACCTTCTGTGTTGAAAATGTCATTCTGTGTTGACGGCACAACAACTATGGTAAGGGCCATTCCAGAGTCCCACATCGACTCTCCATATCTCTAGTCTGATGAGCCCGAGATGGGGATGCGACGCAGATTCCAAATACGCGTCATCGTCTGGATAATGGCACAGTCAACGCGTTTTTTGGTTGAGGGATTATTTCCAAAGTACCTGTAAGCTCCAGGGGCGCAAATACAAAGGGTCTACTAGTCTTCGTGTCGGTTTCAGGGATACCGTCCATGAAAGCGACGCGTCTCTGAAGCTATCGCCTCAAAACCGCACTTGTGGCCGTCTACTTGGACCCCACCGCCCGTAAGCCCATGTACCGACCTATTCATCCAATTCACGGTGAAGTTCTTGCCGACTTCGGACTCAGGAGGCAATCCATATAAGTAGTCCTGCTGATTTTCCGAAACCTCTGGTCCGTACTCCGGAGCTTCCACCCCCTCGTGACGCGACTCAGAGAAAGGTTATAGCACCAGTTGAGACGAGAGTACCTCGATGGAAACCCAGGCCGAAAAATCCTTGGAATCCAGCATCGTGGGAGAATTACTGAGTGCAAAGACGTGCAAAGAGAATCGTGATTCAGTGATGAAGGATCAAATTCTTGAAATTACCACCCCACTTTTTGTCACCGTGGGGTTCCAGTGTCCACCACTGGTCCAAACCACAACAACCCGACCACCAGGGGAGAGTCTCACAAGTATATACAAGACACGGGCATTACTTACATTTTCAAACCCGGTACATTGCAATCAAACACGGTACATTCTGCATAATGTGCCGCGTTTGAGATCAAACCCGGTACTTTCCATTTTAGAATGTACCGTGTACCGGCACAGCGGCTGACGCCCCATTTGAATTGTAGCACGTGTACAATCCCCTGCTTACCCATCTTCTTTTCCTCCCACCACCACCCTCGCTGCCTCTCGTCGTCGACGCGTCAAAAGCGCGTCAAAAGCGCGTCGAGATGCCTGCCGATGCCGAACCACGATCAAAACACGTACGTCTTCACCGCGGTGTTAAGGAGGGCTTCTTACGCGTGGCCACGTTGCCCAAAATGCCGCCAAATTCCTCGACCATGAGTGGGTCGACATTGGCGAATTCGGGAGTATTTGCACCACACGGTCACAATCGCGCCTCGCGTCAAACTCGAAGCCATGGCGCCGTTCGTCACCCCCGAGCCAGCTGGCGCTGTGAAAACGTCGGAAGTACTGTCCCACAGGCGGTGCCTGAAATCAAGCTGCGCGCGCTGAATGAGAATGGTCAAGAACTTGAAGAAGGTGCGTACATATCCGGTGCTTCTATTATTTTTGGTCTTGACTTTTCTCAGTGTTTGAGCTCCTCTCGAACTCGGATTCGGAGCCTGACGCCGCTGACTCTGACATCGAGGTCATCGCAACGCTCCAGCCCACCTCTCGGTCTTCCAGTGCGGCCCCGCTAACCGGTATTATATTTTCAACCGGACCTTTTGTTCCCATGTTTAGTTCCTCTAGATCAAAATTCCACTTTGTTGATTCTGACTGTCCTACAGGATAACGACTCGTGGGAGTGGTTAGGCGGTTCTCGCAAGACTGTAAAAATCATTTTTGAACACGGAAAGAAGGCTATCGACTGTAACCGGATTCGCTACCGGTGCAAAGGTGTGCCCGCCTGCAGTCAGCTTGATCCTGCACTTCGAAGTGTCCAACGCTTCGAATTGGGTCCTGCCCCGCGCAATACCGTCATCGCAGCGCAGCAAGAGACCCGACATAGGGAAACACACAAGAAGATCGGGTTGCGCTTTGAGTCCGCTATCCTTTATTCGCGATTCCTTGCATAATTTTGTTGCCAGATTTTTGACGCACATACGGGGCACGAAATGTCTGGCCATCGATTCACTGGGGAACAAATGCCGCGGGGGACCGGTTTTGAAGGCGAAACGTGAGGTATGTGGTGCAAAACACCAGCTGTTACATCTTCGACATTGCAGTAGGGCTCTTCGCGCGGTAAACAATATTTTGTTGGGTGCAGCGGTTGGACGCCCAAATTCAGACAAAATCACCGCTTCCACAATATTCCCGACAACATCGACGAAAACCTCCTTGCGAACGCTCTAGCGGGCCGGCCGCTGAGTGATGATCGCACCAAGGATACACCACCTTGCAGCGGTATCGTTCATCCGCGTACGGGACTGCGAAAGAAAACCTGCCGCGCGATTCACTTCTATTGGATTTTCATCTTACTCATTCCTTCGCAGCGCACGCTCACATTGTAAACGGGATGCAGGTGCAGGGCACGATCCAAGCCTTTCCCTGCGATGCTTTGCGTACAATCTTTGTCCCCGCGGACTCGTCAATTCCCAAAGTGAGCGGCTTATCGTCCACAACACCACCGGGCATAATCGTCCAATACCGGCTCTCACCAAGGTATCGTTTGGCCACAAGGACACGTACCGGCAATGCATCGAGGCAAACGGTGTCCTCGGAGCCAGTGTCACCAAGGAACGGTGATTTTTAACCTCCGAGTCAATTTTTGTGACGCTCGTTGTATTGTAGCGCCGTCTACGAAGCAACTCCTCAAGGGAACACCCTGGCCGCGCACGCTCCCCCGCTCCACAATAGACGTGTTAAGCAGGACTTGCTCCGCCGCAAAGTTGGAAAAGTATCCCAACGGTCTAGGCGTCGAGGGTAAGCCGTAGCCTTCTGCGTGTCCATTTACATTCTCACGTTGGCTAGCCATCCGTCCCATCTTTCACGCCGAGTTAACCAAGCCGCTCCCTGAGCGCTCCACAGTTTCATCGAGACGAAGAAAGGCGAGAAGATCATCGTGACTTTTGTCCCTTATCTCCTAAAAAGTCTCGATGACCCCGGAGTCACGTCTTTTGACGGGGACGCCACGTATAAGGGGATCGAGGGCAAAATAAATGAGTGGGAGCTCAGTATATTTGCCAAGGTTGTCCAGCGAGGTTCGTACTTCTCATTCGAGGCGATGTTTCGGCACTTACCACTCTTAGTAGCCGCATCCATTCTTCGAGCCTACATCGATGGCGCAAGTACGGATTTTTTCGAGGCTCTCTTCGGCGAGCTTCAGCGGGTCGAGCTCATGGTCACGGCGAAACCCACCCAAGCCCAAAGTTTGGCGGCCGCAGCCTCTTCGTCACGGCTCATGCTTGCATATAGATACTTCCCAGTAGAAATGCTGTACCTTGCTCAATTTCTGACCCCGAGGGCCGTGTTGCTAGTCGTGGAGGGACTTGAGGGTTTGTGGGCGCAAGCAGCCAAGACGCCAATCAAAGCTCGGGCCGAGCTAGGTATCACTGATCAGCCAGTGTCTGCCAGTGTGGGATCCCGCAGGATCCCGCTTTATGTATTCTAGCATTCCGGCAGTCGATACCAGTGGATCTCTATCCACAGTCGCGTTGCAGTCGCGACGGACAAGTGAAATCTTCGTCTTTGGAAAGGTCTGATCCCGCGATTATACGGTTCAGCAAGCTTTATCTGTTACCTAAGCGAGAAGATATCTTTTCGCAACCCCGCTGGGTACAGCCAGAAAAAATTCAACCTGATCAGACGAGGTTGAAAAACTTCTGCCAACAGTGGAGAGCCCACAATCGACGAAGAAACGATTTGAATGATATGTGCACAGAGACGTCAAGTCTCCACATCTTTTTCGTTCCAACGAGGACGGCCCGCGCTCGATCAGCTCATGATCATGGTGTGCCTCCAGTACTAACGGAAACATGGTTTAAATTCTGAGACAACCCGGCGGAGCATCATTTAGATTTGATGCTTTTTCAGAATTGAGTTCGAAACATAGAGTATATATAACCGGTATTGGCCCGGTAGCGCACGGCCGCGCATCTGCTCCCCTTGAGTTTTTTCAGATCTTTAGACGCAGAAAGACCCCGTTCGATTCGGGGCCGGGCCATTAAAGAAATGTAATTCAACCTTTTTCTCGTTGCGTTCAAGTTGGTTCGTATTGTAGACAGTGTCACCCACGTCGTTTAAAAAGAAAAGAAATCTGGTTCAAATCTCAGAAAGTTGAGTTCCCCTTTGTTCGAAAGACATGCAGTAACCCGCATCTCGCGTTCAACTCTCCCCTTGATCCGAATTATGGTTCAATTTGGATGCAGAAAGACCCCGCTCGATCCGGGCCATGTCCGCAAATGACGCTTTTCTTCTTGTTCGAGAGATCGCGCTCTAGGTATCGTCGAATGGTCGAAAGGTTGACAAGTCATCCTTGAATTGAACAGGAGTTTTGGAACAGTATAGCTTTTAAAATTATACAGCTTTACAGTATGTACATGAGCGCACTGAACACAGATAACAGAATGGACTATACGTAGATACATGTAGTGAGATGAGCAGTAATCACCCGTACTAGATCAAGAAAGAACCTCCCCGCACCCCCCAGCCTCAGGCTACCACCGACTCACGTCACAGCCCCAACAACCTCCCAAAAAGCCCCTTCCCCTTCCCACTATCCTTCGCGCTCTCGGCTGCGGTTGAAGCAACCTCGACATCATACTGCACCCTTATACTCCCATTCGCCGACTCGAGAGTGACCTCGTCGCCCGTCCAGCCCTCCGGCCTCTCCGCCCAGTCGGCGAACTCGCCCACAAAACACCGCCTCACCCCGCCCGCCTCGCTCACCGTCGTCGTCGCCCCCTCCAGCGCGCGCACGATGCGCACGGAGCCGTTGCGCGTGCGCAGCGTGAGCGGGCCGCGGAAGGAGTGGGGGAGGTGCAGGGTGAGGGTGCCGTTGGAGGAGGTGGCGGTTAGGTGCAGGGGCGGGCGGGGGGCGGGCGGGGCGTGCTGCAAAGTGGCATCGATACAGTGAGGGGGAGAATTGAAGGGAGGGCAGGAGACACACGAGCTTCACCGTAATCGACCCATTGCTCGACTTCACCAGCATATCCACCTCCTTCCCCTCCCCCTCCTTCTTCCCCTCCGCCCCACTCTCACTCGCCACAGCGCCCCGAACAACAAAAAGATCCACGTCAATCGACCCGTTGCTCGTATGGAGGAACACGTTCCTGCGCGTCGCCTCGCTCTCGTGGGGCGCGAGCGGAGGGAGGAGGAACGGCGGGAGGGCGACGCGCGGGTCGATCACGTAGGTGCCCTTGATGGACTCGTTGCCGCGGCTCAGGGAGAGGTAGTTCGTCGGCTTGACGGTCGCGGGCGGTGTTAAGATGGGCGGGAGGGATGGTGGTAGGAGGGGTAAAGGCGGTTCTGCGGTAAGTAAGGGTGCGGGCACGGATGCCTTGGAGTCGGTGTGCGTGTACGCAGGCGGCGGGTCGTCCTGTGGCCATTCTACGGCGTCAGCGGCCGTACACGTGCAAGGGCGAGGAGAGGTGCTGCTCACGGGAGTTTCCGTGCGATTGACGACGTCCGGTTGCGCACCGACGTCTTTCAGCTTCGAGTCCGAGTCGGGCGTGATGGTCATCGTGTCTGGTTTGTGGTGCTTGTGTTGGTCGGAGTGGCTGTGGTCGTTGTGGTGGGAGGAAAGCTAAGTGGGCGCCAATGTGCCTTTTTCAATAAAATTATACGTCTGCCACGCGACACACGTGCCCGATGCGCAGTGAAGGTTAACAAAACGTGTGGTGCGGTGCGGCGGATTTGCGGATCGGTGGGAGTGACACTGACAGCGATTCGAGCTCTCCGAGTCCCCGGACGCGCGGTATGTGGACTGCTAAAGAACGAGGTAGTAAGTATGGATTCCTGTTGAACGCAGCCGGCTTTTGGTTTGGATTTTAGCGCCTGGAAGGGTCTGCAAGTTGTGCCTCGAGGCTCTACATATTCAGACAGAAAAACCAGACGATGAAAGATATCCAGCGTTGGAGTGGATACGTGAAAATCAACTCTCGGCTTCCTCGCAGCAGTCACTCGGCGGCATTCTCTTGATGTCGGAACACTCGGCTGCAACTCGGCTGTCTCAGCATGGATTGGTTTGGCCAAATGCCACTCGACTTCTTCCCGGGATATGGGTCGCATGTAATCTTGACCTCTAACCCGGACTCTAGAGATTTCGGCTACTTTGGTATAGAGATCTAGATGCTCTGAGGGTCAATGACTGTATGGCAGGGGGACCTACGACCCTTCTGTATCCATGGTGTACCCTCCCGCCCCCCGCGTCCACGAGTATGGTGACGACTTCACAGTCCCCGCCGAGAGTATCTATATCGACCCGCACATATTGTCAGAAGGTCAATCGGAATTCGCTAGCAGCATCACTGCATCCTCCGCCTCTTTCTCGGTGTTTGATTGTGGTGTATCCCCGCCGCACGAAGTGGTCGACTATCCCCACTATTCGAACCCGGGCCCTCCAGACATTGGCCTTCATACTACTGACTGGTGGCTATGCGGGCCCGACGACGACGCTGCCCGCCATATAACTGGGACTTTCAGCAGTAACGATAATCTGCCCATTGCCCTTCCGCTCTCCTTCAGCGCTGCTGGCTCCCAGCTTAACCATCGTAGCAGCGACGGCGAATATACCTCGCAGGGCCATCTAAATTGCAATTCAGCCCTCTCACCCCCGGCCCGTTCGCCTTCTCCTCAGGTAGGGACCATTATCGCACCTTGTCCCTCCCCGTCGACAATTCGGGTCATCAAAGCTTCCGTCTATGGCACACTGCGAAAGGCGCGAGCACGCACCAAGAATCTAGTGATTGCACCTGCTGAGACTGCCAGGGACATCATTGAAGCCAGGGGCTTCTTCCTCGCCGGAGTTGTAGATCGTTCATGAACATGTACAGTTGCTTGCCGGCTAAAGGCCTGGCGGTGAAAGGAAGACGGCTGTGACGGTGATGAGGAGTATATACCAGAAGAGTAGGACTAGGACTGCCCCAGTCCTATGGAGTAGGACTCAGTCCTATGGAATAGGACTCAATCCTATTGTTTCGGCTGATTATTACGTCGGATCGCGACTCGCCTAACATCGTTCTCGCGAGTACATGGATGAAGTGATGTTGCATACACGATCTTATGTATATTGATTCTGGCTCAGATTTACCGGCGCTGCTTCATTATCTGGGGACGCAGTATTCGCGTTGTGGTTGGACCACTTCTCATGTCACTCGGTAATGCAAGTACTAACTCGTTCACGACTTCTTCCTCCACGATAAATCTGACAGGCCTCCGGCAGTTCTGGGCTATCTGGCTATCTATGAGGATATCTCCGATTCTGTCTCTGCGTATCATATCTACACCCCAGCCGCCGTTGCAATGGGTCTAGCAACGAATCTCGTCGTAATTGGGCTTGACGGGTGAGTGTTGTTCCATTCTCCACCGGATATCCATCTTGAACCAGTATCCCGGATACAAGCGGGTCGGATATGGTGGATCCGCCGGGATGCCTCTGTCCTCGAGTCAGCACACGTGAAGAAATGCAATACTGTTCTTGGTATAATGTACGTCTCCCCTTCTCGTTATCCTAGCGTCCAAGGCTTTAAATTTCTACCGTATCTCCAGATTAGAGTCCGGCACAATCTACTGCATAAGCACTTTCCTCTATTTAATTGCGTCTAGTATGTTGCCGGTGTACAAAAACATCGAACCATCGGTGAGCCCTCCTTCGCCATTCCTCCCCATTATCCGGTGTCGATTTCCCGCAGGTAATTGCTGGTAATTGCCGCCATTCTGGAAACATCGATGCTGCCGACGCTGGTGCGTGTCATCCTTGCCCCAGATGGTAAATTACCCTTGAAGGTGCGAGCAGAATATCGCACCGACGCTCACGATAGTGCGAGTTGGTCTGCGGCGCAGTGGTATCGGGGTTTCCGCCGTGCAAGATGGGATACATCAGTTCCCCGCCGTAAGGGCTGCGGTTCCTGTACGTGGCCCGGCCGTCGGGGTACGGGACGTTGGCTCTTTACCCTATGTGATCAAGATCGGCGTGAACGAGGAACCTTGACGGCTAGTATATCTCGAGGCGCGGACAAGATTCGAGAATGTCGAATGTTCAGTTGGCTTTTTACCCTATGCGATCAATATCGGTGTGAACGAGGAACCTTGACGGCTATATCCCGAGGCGCGGACAAGATTCGAGAATGTCGATACCCCTGCTGCACGGGCGGTGTCCAAGTACTCCCAGTCCTACACATATTACTGGGAGAAGCAGCGACAGCTCTCTGTGCGATATTTTGCTGGGCTTGGAGTGACACAACTGTCCAACCAGGCCCATGACTAGCATGATGGGCCACATGATCCCGATGCCGACAGCCGCTACGGCGGGGGCGGATGTGAAAGTAGAAGAATACGGTTCTGTGACTGGGCATGCAAGTACAAGGATGCCGTGTCCTAGGATGAGCAGGAGCACCCGAAAACCTAGCTCAGATACGGTGCCAAG
The DNA here is from genome assembly GCA_029203975.1 of Mycena vitilis. NCBI lineage: Eukaryota > Fungi > Basidiomycota > Agaricomycetes > Agaricales > Mycenaceae > Mycena > Mycena vitilis. Next base: position 44,813 of record JARGYF010000182.1, read on the forward strand.
GAGGAATTTAAACATTCAGATGTCGCGAGAGTTCAAACGGAAGGTCGTCTTGGCGCTGTGATCAAACAGAATGAGTCGCAGACTTTGAAGGAGTGACAAGAAGAAATCGCACCGCTGCGGAAGACGGAGGCAGACTGCGAGATTTGTCGAAAGCAGACCCGTCTTATACAAGCCTCCGCAGACGGGAATCAAATATATGCCATGTTTAGGTGTGGCCAACACCGTGGTCCGTGAATTAACTCTCCGTCACATCTACATTCCAGATCTGTAGACACAGCCAAGGGCAAGGCGGAGGAGCGGGCCAAGTGAGAAGCAAGAAGCAAGAGGCGGATTGAGCTCGAATAAATCAGCGGTAGAGCTGCCCGATAGAGAGATCAAGTGATTATCTCGTTTATTGAAAGCGCCTTTCCAGATCCAAATCCAGCCATAAATCCCACTATAAAAATACATCAGCCAAACCAGCGTCCCTTAAGAGCTGCAACTACAAACGCGGCTCTAGCTTTCCTCTTCTCACCACGAGCTTCATTCATCCGGTCCACCTACGATTGCGCCTCCAACACCTTCAAATGCCCCATCCCACACGCGCCGACGCCCCACGCCTTCCCCACGGCTCGATATTTCCTCGCGCCCCCGCAGCCCTCCACCGCACACAGACCTGGCACCGGCGCTCCCGCTGATAGATGGACTCTGACGTGCTCGGTCGAGGGGAGGAACGCTTCGGGGACGGAGAACGATATCGACATCGTTCGCTCGCCATCCATCCGCTCGCCGTCTACCGGCATCGCGTCCGCCTCAGTCCTGCGCGCCGTGGAAGAGGATACCCAGCGATACATGGGCGTGGACGTGGACGTGGGTGCCCCGGCCCCGGTGGGCGACGCGTCGCCATCCTCCATGTCTGCGTCCTCGTCTGACTGGCCCTGCCCGTGTTGAGCTTGCGCGGTGGTGCGCTTGGTTTTTGGGCGGGATTGTTTCTTGAGGAGGCGGTTGATCGTTTCTGCCTGTAAAAATTCGTCGGTTTGAGTGTGCCTAGGGAAAAGAAGTGGAAAGAAGGGAAGGAAAGGGGAGGGGGAAAGCTGCGCACCTTCTCATCTCCGAGCTTCTTCTCGATCATATTCTTGCGCTTGCGTGCGGTCTCCTCTTTGCGCAGCGCGACCTCCGTGTTAGTAAATTGCTTCTTCCTGCTCGAGCCCGCCGGGGCGGTGTCTGTTCGTTCCACAGCGGAGTCAGTGAAGCTCAGAATGGCAGAGATGAGAGCGCACCGAGTGCGATGTGTGACGGGTCGACCGCCGCGGCGCTCGCTAAAACGGCCTGCCGCGCAGTCAGATGGCGCCCGCTCGAGGGTCCCGCGCCGTACGACTCGAACTGCGAGTCGTCCGAGTCTGAATCCTCCGACTCGACATCTTCGCCTGCACAACTGAATATTAGCATGGTCGCAAAGACTCCGATGATTGTAGCGCACGTACTTTTCACGCGCGCAAACCGCCGTGCCGCAGGCTTGGCTTCTGGCTGCACGCCGAGCTTCAATTTGATCTTGAGTGGCATTACCGGCGCCGTCCCTGTCTATCCCAGTATAAGTATCGTGATAGCAACCTTCGCTTTGAGAGCGCACCGACTGCTGCCAGTGGGATTCCTCCAGTTCGTCTTCGCCGGCGTCGTCCTCGTTGTCGTCGTTCCCGTCGAGATCCTCCTCTTGTTCGCTGCTGTCCTGCATCTCTTCGACCTCAATGTCGACTTCGGATTCTTCGCTTGCGACGGGCATGGTGGGGGAAGAACTTTGAAAGAAATCTGAGTATTTCCTGCTACGTGAGATTACATAATTATTTCTCCGAAGCACGTGTTGGGTAGACGCGACTTGACGCGTCCGAGGCGCGTCGATACAAGACGCGTTTTTGATCCAGGTGATATTGGGAAGAGCGAGAACGTGAATATGACGTTGTGTATGTTGATCACGAATAGAACCACCTGAACACTGGTGGAGATAAAAGACCGCGGGTGGGAAGAGCCTGAGGGCTCAGGGATCTAGAGAAAAATAACCCGGAGTACTAGGAGTATTGGCTGGGTGAAAGTATGCGCAAACTACTTATCGCGAACCGCGGGGAGATATACGCTCCGAATTATCCGCACAGCGAAAGCTGAGAGACTTGCCACATTTGTGACTTACACTTCCTCGGATGCGCTCTCCCCGCACATCGCTTTCGCCGGAGTCGTTACTAGAAGAATGGGAGTGGGACTCGCCCAAATTACGCGAGTCCCACCTGCCATTCGTCTTTATAATAATCTGACTGCTTATTTCATAGCTCACAATAGTAGAGCTTGTCGGTGGAATGGCGATGGGTATCGTGCCGCACTGTTCCCAGAGCCACAGCAGCAGGGAGGAGACTTTAATGCGCATGTGGCTCACCCCAGGCGCGATCCTCAGCCTCACTGCGATGAGAACATCGGTGATCGCGCCTGACACGGACCCTCTCGGAAAGAATGCTCTCAAAAAAGTTCAATTGTGGGTCAATTTGCCTTGAAAGCATCCCTATCACCGCCGTTTTTATAGGCGGTTCGGACGATATCAGATACATGACCGGCGAGCAGGGATTAATCGCGCTTGAAAATGATGGGTGCGCGGAATCCGGCCTTCGTAATGGGGCTGTGCTCGGAAAAAGCCGATGTTGCTGCTTCGCGAGCACCCCGCGCCTCAGCGCACAACGAGCGATTTCTGATATCTTGAATGAAGCTGCGGACTCTTCTACGGGGCACTCTAAGTGCCTGAGGGGAGCCAGGGTTTAAAACCGCCGCACCAGGCGCACGTTTACCAGATCCACCGTGAACACTGTGGCCGATTTCAACCGAGTTGGTAAAAAGCCCCGCTTCTTCATAGCAGTTTCTCCGAGGAACCATGTCGCGACCGGGTCCGAAGAAGACTTTCGTGTGTACCTGACACAGGAATTGCACGTTCGTCCACCTTACCTCGCTAAAAGCGGATGATCAGCTGAGGGTCGCTATCTGTGTTGACCCACGGTCCATCGGCCCAATGGTCAGCGTAGACGCAGCCGAAGCGAAGCTAGAAAACTGAATGCTCGCCAAAGACCCATCCGACCCATGATAGACACATATTCCCACTCCAGCTTTATACAAGACCACTTACTGAGAGCGAGATATTCAACGGAGCTCACGCTCTCCGAAATGCACAGAACTCTATCCAGTGGATATCTAACCACCTACCTTCCCGCGAGGGAGGTTGCAACTTGAATTATACACGACTTGTCACTCTTGGCTTCCTCTGTCGTTCTAGACCTGGCGAAGAAACTGTAATCGCAATCGCATTTATAGTCGGCCGAATTAAATTTACACCCAGCCGCGCTGACTGGCAATGATCAACATAATAATAGCATCGCAAGGGGCACGGAAGCTCGAGGAAGCTCCCTAACCCCGGCGCAACTCACCGCCTTCGCAATTTTACAACAACGAACGTGAGAGGTAGACATAAGACCCGACGAGTAGATAAGTTGAGCTGATACGCACTGTCATTGAAGACCGTACGAGTTGTTGAGCATTTACGAGTAGGGCGTGTGTATGTAGTCCCGGAACGACACCCAATCTGGCTGGGTCACCTCTGGAAAAAATGCGTCTAACCCCGGACCGTTCTCAGGCCAAAGCACGCCCGCGGACGGTTGGGAGCTGTACGAGCTTGCCACTTCGGGGACATTGTCTTCAGTCGGCGGACTAAATGGTTGAATATTAGCAATCACCGAGGAACCATGACACGCGAAGAAAGACGCCCCAAAAAGGTTCCAGCGCAATGGAGAGCTCAGGAATGTTTTTGGCTAGGAGTGGAATGAGGTGCCGCGCGCGGGCCAGAGCAAGATCGCCGAGCTCGAAGGACGGCACGGATTTCTTCGCGTTGGATAATGCGGAGATGAAGATCCGGAGTTGGTGCAGGATATGCTGCCACGCCGCCCCTTCGGACTGATCAGAGAGATCTGCCTGCAGTACAAGTCGCACGAGCAGTATGAGGCAGGTCGAAAAATGGAAAGCAGAATCTGTCAATAGTTAATTAAATTTCAGAGTTCAAGTGAATACGATAAAAAAATGGCGCACAGGTCGTGAAATAACCTCGGAGGTCGTCCGGAGTAAGGGACGACGTGAACATGACCACTTCTTCCGTGACTCGCAATGCGCTATCGTAAGCCGACTGCGCAGCAGTGAGAGGAAGATCCAAGTCCAGGACGCTGCGAACCAAAAGAAGCGCGACAGCAAGATACGAGAGTTGCAAAGAACCTGGGAAAGTAAATCGACACAGCGCTAAGGCGCAATTCAATGACTCACGAAATCCGGGTGTGAAATAGCTGTTCAGAGACTGGCCCATAGCGTCCAAACGATGTTTCCACGTATCGAGTTCCAACCCAAATTTGGAGATGGTCGTTAAAACTTCCCGAGTATCGTTGGGTCGGTGAGACGCCCGAACGATATGGAGGTGGCGGACGATGCGATCCAGAATAACGGTCAGTTCACACAGCGCAACGAACGAAAAATCATTCGCGGCCTCGATGGGCGGAAGTGGAACGTCCCAGTCCCTGTGATGAATATAGCTGGAACGGCCATAACAAAAAGCCGACCTATAAACAGATTAGGTTTAAAGACGCCGATGTGAAACAAACAGAATGTAAAGACGAACCACTTGTCTTGCTGTAATACCGCCCACCACAATTTGACGCGGAGACTTTTCTCCCATTTCGGAATCAACCATGATCGGCAGTCGAGATGCAAGCCCATTAAACGACCGGCTGCAATTGTCTAGAACACGATTGACATAGATTTCGACGCGTCAAGAAAAGAAGTTACCTGACCCAAAAGAAGAGAGTTGCCAGTGGGATTCAACGACGGCCGGCCATCCAAATCAAGGAGGTTGGCCTGGATTGTTGAAACCCGCGCACTGCGCGACTGTGCACGATTGGTCATGGTGGTGATTTTCCAAGCCTGGGTCGCCATATGTCGTAACTGGTCATCATAGATGAGACCTCGAGAGACATAGGCGCAGAAAAGCGCAGAAGGCAGCCGTTGTTCTGGATTGTCCGTAAAATCGGAAGTCCGCCAGATAGGTACAGCAAGTCCGTCCATGCGCAAATAGCTAAACATTGGTCAATGCAAAAGAAAATGGAACGCAAGCCTGGAATACACAAACTGCTGCAAGAGGCGGTGCACGTTGTTGGGCCCCAGCAGACTAATTAACTCGGCGCTGGTGTACTTGCCCACCGTATCTTCTCCATACGGACGAGTGGGTTCGAAGAGAAAGAAAACAGGTTCCGCTTGAAAGTTGGTGGATACCTGACGAACTCGAAAAGGACTCGATTGTGGAGGAGTCGTGCCGTTTCTGGTGGTGGAGTGCACCGTCGCCAAAGCACTGAGTACCAGAGCATCCCGCTCAGCTGTTTCGCCCACATAATGTGGTTCGAAATCTTCGTCGGCGTCTGAATCGAGAGCCCGATATTCCTCGTCGGACTGGAGGACAATTGATACCGTGCATAACAAAGGAATGTGTCACTTACAGTGCTCGTCGTTGACATCTCGCTCAGTCTAGAGCCCAGCGTCGGCGGGTCCCAGTTGAGCACAATGTTCGAGAACGCGCCGCCAAGTTCCAGTCCAGACGTAATAGGTGAAATTACGTCAGGGCGAAGCGAGTTATGCCTCTCAAGCTTCACGGTGGGCGAAGCCAGGGGGATGGACGGGCTCGTATATCCCGGGGAGCCACACCGCGGCATAGGTCGACTGCTGCTTGCCTCTGCCATGCCATTTGTCTGAATCTTGGGTTTGGAATCCGTCTTCTTATTCCGCGGGCGGGACTGATCTGCTGCGGCAGGAGAATCAAACGTGCAGGCGACGGCTGAGATTTGGCAGTTGAGGCAAGTTCCACTAGGTTTGGTGATGCATCTGCACCGCACGTCTAGTCAGAGCCAAACGACGCGGACAGACAGAGAGAGAAATACCGCTGTTTACGCGACCGACACCTATCACACGGGCGGCTCTTGCGGGACCGGTATGGTCTTTCCGAAGCTACCGATTCGCGCACCTCCTCCATAGAGATAATAATATCTTGGTTTTGGCCGACAGGCACTGGGTAGACGCGTTAGTTGACGCACGGGCCGACGATACTGAGACCTACGAGCGGAACACGACGGTTTTCGCCGACGGGGATGGTGGACTCGGACACGGCCGTAGGAAACAAGCAGATCGGTCTGATGCAGGGTAGAGAAGTGACACTGAGTGACAATCACCCCGTCAACACGGATTAGATAGCCGCGATAGGGAAGAACTTCCGGGGAGATTCCAGAGGATAGACAAGAAGTATGGGACTGGGACTCCCCCAGTCCCATTATCCCGCACGAGTCCCAATAATGATGACAAAGAGCATGGGACTCGTTCACTGATGTGGGATCGAGTCCATCAAAAATGGGACTCAACTTGTCGACAATGAAGCAGCCATCAATGTGTGACATGCCCGCCATCAAGTGATCTGCGGGGCATCGGTAGTGCATCGGTACCGTCGACTCTCGGAGTCTTTTCATCTCGTACGACCATGTCGGCCATGTCGACGGAAGCTTTCGACATATTTGAGCCGGCAGGGGATATCTCTCTAGGCACTATTATTGCATACAGGACATTTGTCAGTGTTTTTAACCCCGCCAGTTGCCCGCCAGTCAATTACCTCGGCTAAACCACCTACAGGCGTGATCGCAAGCATCATCATGAACCCTTCTTTTCGGTAGAGGAACCGACTGAATGGATAACGTCTCATGGATACCAACTATTCCTTCTTGACGAGACAGCCAGTTCCGGGCATGTTGCCAATGCAGTGGATGTCTCTACAAAGGAATTGAAAGGCTATCACGAGTGTGTATGCATGGCACCTTCTTCAGCAGAATAACTTATAACTTTGCTCAGATGGTCACCAAGAAGTATGCGGCACATCCGTTTTTTAGCATGGACAACACCGAGGCTTGGATTGCGCCTGGCGCGTTCCAGGCATACGTCACAGCGAACCCCGGCTTGTTCGAGCGATATTGTTCTCGCGCGCCATCCCGGGCCGCTTCCTCCTCCTATGCTGCGTCTCGAGCCAGTAGTCATGTCTCGCTTGCTCCATCTTCCCGCGCCAGCTCACCTGTTTCATTCGTGGCATCCGACATTGACAGTTCTCGTCCACCTAGTGCTATGTCTCTCGACAACCCGGGTGACTTCGCTAATCTCGACGATGACAATGAGGGAATTCCTACCGAGGCTGCTCAGAAACCAGTTCTTCCACCAGCATCAAAACTGCCAGCTGCACCATCGGTGTCTAACGCGCAGATCAAGAAGTCACGGGGCAAGGCAAAGGCAAAGCCTGAATTCGATATTCAGCTGACTCGAGAACATTCGGTGAACGAGATCATTGATTTGTCGACAATTCCGTCCACTTTCCCAGTTCAGCGTGTGGGTAACCCGACCGCTCTGCGATTGAATCTTACCAGCTCCCAAAAACTTTTGACGAAAAACGGCAAAGTACGGGCGTTGGCGTCGTATATACTTTCTGAGGTACGAGCTATTCAAGGAGCTACCATGATTTATTGTCTGACAAAAGACAGGATCTGGAATCGTGGTCCGGGTCCAATGGCCATGCCGTCGGGGACGTTCAAGTCTGCGGGCTCAATGACGACCTGGACTTGCAGATTTTGTGTCGCCGCGCCGATTATAAATGCAACGGACTCAATGTCTGTCCCCATTTCGACGAAAGCTTATTTGATGAGTGTGAACGCTATGAGGCGGACGAAAAGGGCACTTTGGAAGTCTGGGAACGCGAGCTGGACGAGAATGTGGCCGAAGCAGCGCGGCCTCTAGGTCCCATTGCTTGGTGCGTAGGCATACCCGCAATCATTCCAAAATCTGACATAGCTCAAGATTTTATTGTCGGGTGATGAACTACTCCAAGTGCAAACGAAGTGCGAAGAACTGCGACAGCAGTTCAATACTCGTTTATTTCAGGGTGCGCCACAATCATTCAACTAGAGCGCTGCGATTAGCCTGAGGTAAATCTAGAACCCATCGAAACATGGCAAGAAATCATTTGTAGGTTGCTCGCAGTGGTCTGCCGTCAATAGGAGCGACCATTTCTCTCATTCCATCCCGCCGAACGTGGATGAAGAGTTCTTCAGGTTTGCAATGGAGAACGACGGCCTTCTACCAGGAGATCCCGTGACCATCAACGAACACTGCGTGCTCACTGTTCATCCTCGTCTCGGAGTCCAGAATTGTGGTGAGTCAAATCAATCCTTCTATCCTATTTGTTGATGACCTGCTCTCAGTATACACCCATATTGTCGACGGTCACATCATCAATCCAAAATTGCGTAAACGACCTTGCGAGACAAGAATGACTATTTTCACGCCAGTCGAAAAGCTTGGTATAGTCGAATTCAAGGCTTTAGTCATCCTCAAGACTGCACACAATCATCCCGCTCACCCGAAAACAAAACCCACTGCAGAAGATCGGCTTAAACTCAAAGAGGCCATTCAAGCTGCCGGACTTACTGGTCTCACCGCCAGAAAGTTGCTCCTAGGTAGTTTTGTATACTGTCAATCTCCTCATATTGACACAGCTCTTTCAGCTCCCACGACTGCAACAGTTTACGCTGGCAAAACCATCGCCGAACACAGTCCGGCGTTCACGGACAACCGCAAAATTCGTGATTTCATTACGGACCAGAAAAAAGTGCAGCACCCTTTGGGCCTGGAGTTTGAAGGTAAGGTATCCACTCGACGCCTCTGCTTTACATGTCGCTCAATTCAGCTCAGGTGTCTGCTTCGAAATGCGGCGCCAGATTGAGCGGCCAATGGCGACACGTTACATCCACACCGCCATCGAAAAACACGGCTTCAGGCTCATTGTAACCATGCATCCATACATCGCGACACTAATCCACGAGGTTCTCTCGCTCAGCATTGCTTACACCTTCAAGCGGATCAAAGGCACTCTGGATGAATGGGAAGTTGTCGGATTTTCGGATCGAGTCCAAGAACGTGAGTTGCGACCCCACGTCTGAATCTTGATGCTGAACTATTCAGGTCTTACATTTGCAAGCTTGTACTGCGATAAACAGACACGCCAAGCTTTTGCGCAACTCTTCACTGAACTCTTCGACACGGTTCAACAGGTGACCGGCATTGCACCGTTCTTTCCCACCGCCAAATGTCGAGCGATCATCTTGGACGGTGAAGTTCCTCAAGCCCAAGGCTTTGCGGACTTCCTTGCCAAGTACAACGACCCGAGATAAGTGGTATTCACAGTCGCGATCGGGAGGAATTACTCGGAGGCTCCCTCAAAACTTGCGGCCCCCATTTTGAACGGTAATCTTCGCCTTTGTTCATTTATCGTTTCTCACAAGTTTTAAATCTCGTTTCGCAGAAACGTCAATGAGTTGCCAAATGATATTCCGATCCCAACCATCGCTCGCCTGAAGTCCATTATGGGGCTTCGGTCACAGGCAGAAATTGAGTGCTGGCACGAGTACTGTGCTGCGCAAGAGCATCCGGCTATACGAAGTCAGGAAAAGTCCATTCTCTGCGCTACACGACTGAGCCTTTGTGCAGACTGGTATCAACATAAGCTTGCGAATCCCTGGATACTTCCGTCAATCAACAAATTTCTCTCGACGATGTCGTCCCACGACTGGGATATCACGCCTGGAATGGTATCGGCGCGCGCGAAAAGTTGTCAGCGCAGCGACAACAATGGCGTTTACGCAAATCCACGATCCGAAAGAGTCAGCTGAATGACCACGACAGCCTCAAGGCCGAGCGGGAGATGGGCATTCAAGAAAACAAGAAATCCCTGGAGCGTTCTGTGTCCATCAAGGCGCAGATAAAATCCCTTCAAGCCCAGATGGTACTGGATAAGCATCGCACTGACCACGCGGCAGAGATCATCTCACTCCGCAAAGATTTGGACGAAGAGTCTGGTCTGCGTCGCGAGTGGACACATCGACGCGGTGCGATTGATGCCGAACTGAAGCTACTGAAGAAAGGTCCGCTGCTAGGCGCCCGCATCCGTGGTCGCAGACCGGGAGAAGGTACGGCGGAGGATAGTTCAGTGTCAGCTCTTTCTCCCAAGCACTCTCCTCTCGATCCAGCATCCCAACGTAAGGTTTCCTCGCAGCGCATCGGTTACATAACTCACGGTGCTTCAGCCCTTCTACACGACGATTCAACCGAGACTGACCTCCCCACCGACTTCAACCTGTCCGAGAACGATCTATCGATAGAGGCAGAGGGGTGTTTTGAGTCTACGGGTGAGTCGCCTTGTCTGGCTTCATCGATACTCGTTCTCACCCCGCGAGCTCCAGGCCTACAGGCCAGCGATCTATATGAGTTTCCAGCTGCTTTGATGCCTCAGTGTACGCTGATGCCGTTGGGTCTCTATACTCAATTCCCGGACCCAAAGACCGAATTCAACTTCGATCATCCACCTTTTTACACTGTCGTAGATGTGCAATTGATTTTCACTCGATGTGTAAATTTTAATTCCCACAGAGATTCGGGGGCGACGGACAGTATTGGGAATGTTTCGTCTACTCATTCGCAAAATGTGATTGTTTGGTTTACATAAGTTCGACATTGAACTTGAACGGTTGAAATGCATAGTCCGTAATGGACACTTGATGTTCCGGGACGATGTAACTATAACCAAACTGCCGTGGAAAGCTCCAGGGCAATGAGGAAGTCAAAGCAGAACATTGGCCTAACACGGACGGGAGATTTGCGAGAGACTCTCATGCCGTGACGCCGAATGGCAAGGGCCGGAATAGGACCGAGTTAGTTAATGGCAGGAGCGATACCGGAGGAGACTCCAAGAATGACAGGCGCAAGAACGCACCGAAATGCGGAAGCCGAACCGAGACTCCCGAGCCATCACTCTGATGCGCCAACAGTCACACCATGAAGCGAGTCCCATGCTTCGGCAATGGGACTCGGGATCGGAGAATGGGACTGAGGACAGTTAATGGGAGTGGCGCGAGTCCCAGTCCCATGCTTCTCGTATGGACTCTAGATTCCAATAGCTGGGTTCGACTCCCCTGATTGGCCCGGTGCCGCACGGCTGTGCAGCTAGAGAGTTTCTGTGACATAGCACTGGTAGGTAGGTAGGTAGATAGCATTACACAGCCCGGTCCCGCTGGAGGGGGCCAGAAGGACCTCGTTAGACCTCGTTCGACTCGGGGCTGGGCCATCCGATTAATCTCGCGAATTTTTTTCCCGTTTGGGTTGTGTTATGTTCTTGCATGTACTGGGGAGAAGCGAGAAAAACCAGGCGGATGCATTTGTTTTTTATCGGCTCCGCCAGGAATGATTTAATTTGCAGCCGTCAGCCGTTTTGATGAAGGTCAACGAAACTGAAAAGGACTCGGTTGAATCTAGTCTCTTATAAACAGACGCTACAACAAAAACGAGCTCGTACCTCGCTTGTTGTAGTCTGTCGTTTTGCCGAGCCGCTTGATCGGAGCTCGAATGTGTTAGGTAAGCAAGATTCTGTCGCGTCTCGAAGGTGAGTCCACGACGCGTCCTTCCCACATATTGCATCGAAATTCCGTTTATCCTCCCAATAGGTCCCCCTTGTCCACCAAAATCTAAGGTGCAACATGTCGGAATAGAGATGCCGAAATTTGATGATCCGGCTGCTGCCGAGGGGTCGGGTTCGTTCCTCGTCCAAACGGCTTTGAAGAGAGTAGATCTGTGGAGACAGAAATATTTGAAAGGAGTATAGAGCCGCTTCTGTCTCTTAGGATTGAGCAATTTAATGTTCTGAGTGCTGGAACAACGGAAAAGAAAAATCAAACGGTGAGCACCGCCACAATGTTTACATAACGATGTCGACCTCCAACCATCAGTGGCGCGGTTAACTTCAGACTAGGTTGAATCATTCGTTTTCAAAAGTGCTTCATTAAGGCGTAGATAGCTGGTAGTATTGGTCCGGTGGCACATGGACGCGCATCTGCCCAACCTGAGCGGATTTCTGGCAATGGGTGCAAGCAGATGGCCCTCGTTCGATCGGGGGCTGGGCCATTCGATGAAGCGAAACAGTTCTTTCTTCCTTCGTTTACTTATGGCATGTGCTGTGCTGCGTATGCTGGGTAGAAGCGAGGGTCCAGGAAAACGAGGCAGAGGCGTTAGTTGTCGTTCAACGCCAGAAACGATCCGTAGCAGAATTATTCACGAAGGAAAAATCACTGAGTAGCGGCGTAAAAATATTGTTGGGCAGCGCACTGTATCATTTATTGGACGAAAAAGGAGCGTTCCATCGTAAATTCAGCTTCATATGCGGAATCCTGTTGAATCCGCGGCCAAATTTATTCGGACGATAAACCGCGCTTTGACCAGCGCGCGAACCCGTGGGACTGCGTGGGACACTGTCTTACGTATGCGTGATTACGCATCTGATCTATCTTGCTTCTTGCCGCCATGCGGCCCGCCCGCCCGCGACAAGCCTCTCTAGACTCTAGGGTTCGCGACCGCCTCTTCGGCTAGGATGTATGTCCGCCTTGAACTCGGCCCACTATTCCTCCTTGCGCGTGGAGACTCCGACACCCCGTCCTCGGCATTGACAGTCTGCGTCTATCTCTGGGGCATCCGGGTTTCAAGACCACTTCGCATTGGGTGGGATGCGAGGAGGGCCAGATCAGAGTTGCTTCTTGGTGCGCTCCATTTTTTTTTGCCTCATCTTTCTATGGCTATCGCTTGGCTGCACGCTTTTCTTACATCCATCCTTCTCCTTTTCTAGCCCACGCCATTCCCCGCGTTATCTTCCCCCTGCCGCTCGCTCTCCCCTTTCCCCCGCGTCTCGGCCTCCTTTGCCTCCCCGTCTTTTGCGGCCGGCGCCTGTCACAGAGCTAACTGGCCTTATACAGATCTTCACCCTGATGTCGCCCCCACTAGCGCGCCCTGCCGCCCCGACGAATCCGCAATCGTCCACACAAGGTGCTTTGCGTTCCTTACCGCGCGATCCACTTCCTGCTTTGGGCCTTTTTTTTGCCTTGCGCGATTTTTGGTGCGCTGAAAATTAGATACCGCGGGGGAGAACAGATGCTGCCTGCTTTTCGCGGCAGGCGGCCACCCCGCGGACGTTCTGCCCCTCGACTGTCGTTCTACATAACAACAGAATCGTGATTGGCCTTCAACGGTCAGCTACAGGACGTCGTTGCCGTCGCACCGTGTAGCGCGCACAGCAGGGGGCGGGGCGGGTGGTTAACCTCCCTGATCACGCTCCCTTTTCGCTTCATCCGTTCTGCCTCTCCTCTCCTTCTCGAGCGCGCCTGCTGACCTCCTCCCCTCGTCTAGGATCGACGCTGTCAAGGGCACTCGGAGTACCTTCGCCGTTGCAGATCTTTACTGGTGAAAGGCAGGGGGCTGGATTACCAATGGTGTGTATTCTCCCTTTCCTCTTCTCTCCCTCCGACGCAGACTTCGCACTATGCGTGGTGTGCTTTGCGAATGGGAGTCGGGCCAGTCTCGATAGAAGCAAAGTCGGGGGACTTAATAATCAATGCTTTGCGCACTTGGATTGGCGACGTTGACCTTCCTGTCTTGGTCCCGCTGCCCTGTATGCCCCGTTCTCGCGCCCGGCTCTCGGACGATTTTCCGCGCCGCTTTGAATCTGTCATTGCGATCACGTAGTCCACCCTGCCACGATTTTGGCGAGCGTGTTCGGAGTGTGGTTCATTGGCGCGGATTGTACCTTGGCGGGCACGCTACCCTCGCCGTTGTTTCTCCCAATCTACGCCGTCGGCCGTTGTAGCGGCGATTCGGGCAAACACCGCGTGGTCCTTGGTAGCGGACACAGTGGGATAGCGGAAAAACGCCTGTGTTCCCGAGGTGGATGCTGCTGTGTAACATGGTGGCCCTCACCCCTGACCGCGCTTCATCTCTGCTCTATCCTTCAATCTTCATCGTACGTCTTCGACACTCTTGCTAACATATCCCTCTTTCCTCAGAACTTCCACAACGCGCGTGCGCCGCGGCCCGAAGTATCCGTTCGCGCCATTCTCCACCGTCGACGCCATCCTCCTCGGGGCCTTGGTCCTCGTCATGGAAGACGGGTCCAGCGGGGAGGACGGAGAGGACGGAGGGAGCGACGGCGACAACCCCAGCAGCAGACACAACGGGAACAACACCTCGTGCACGTATCGCCCGTGTCTGCGTCGCCAGAAAACTACCATCCACGACCTGCGGCTCGCACTCACTTGCCCATTCTTGCGCTCGGTCCGCACGCATGAGCAATGCGCCCCGCTTTACGCCGATACCGTTGTGGTCGTGCGCCGGCTGCGCGTCGGAGGAGGGGGAGGGGGGAGGCGAGGACTCGCAGAACGACATCTACACCTCTGCCAACGAGAACGAGGGCGGCACATCGCCCGCGTCGCCGCAAATATCAGCAGCCGCCGCCAGCATCCGCGCGCTCCCGGCTCAGCGTTTTGTAGCACTGCGCGCCTCTCCACCGCACGAGCAGCGTCCCGCCGCATAACTATTCGACCCGCCCGCCCCGCGCTCTCATACACACGTATAGACCCTTCACCGCGGGGGTTCCCCGTCGCTGCCCTCGCCCGCGAGCTCCGCGTCGTGCCCGTAATGAAGATCCGCGACATCGCCTTCGAGGCCGGCCTCGATGAGTGTGCGCGTCGGGGCGGGATGCGCATCTCCGTCCTTCGCCCTTGAAGCTCGCCGCGGCTCTCTTCTCCCAGCCCCGCCCTCGATGTTGCGGTTGCGGATAAGCGCGATGCACGCTGCACAACAGGCCCCAGCGCAAGCCTCGTCCTCCGCCAATGCCGCCTTCGACCACGGGCGCGACCTGCGGGCACATCGCGGAGTGGATGCCACCCACTCTCCTCTGCTCTCTTTACCCGCCGTCGTCCGCGTCCGTGAAATCCGTCTTGACGGGCAGGCGCTGTCGATCGCGGGCTCGATATGCGTGCACGCTGCGATGTAAACCAGCGCGTACCCGCTCGCTCTCCCTTCCCCCGACATGGCTCGCGGGGAAGAGTGACGACGAGGGCGTGGCGGATGAGACTGACGAGGCGGCGCGGCAGCGGCGGAGGGAGAGCGCGCGTGACGCGTGGGTGGATATGCTCGTTGGGAGCACACAGGTGTAGAGCATGCACGGGCGGGCATTGTGCGGAGATGGCACAGAGGCAGGCTGCGTTCGTCGCGGAGATGGAGGAGATGGAGTAGCGTGCAGCCAGCGGGAGGAGGAGCATCTGCGCGATTCGGACGTGCTGGACGTCGAGCATGCACCACGCACGCCGAACACAGCGAATACGACGACGATGGCGCGAGCGAGGGGTATGGCGCGCAGACGGACGAGGAAGACGAGGATAAACTGACTCAACGGCACCGCCCAACTTCACCCCGTCCTCACTCAGCGACAGGAGGTACGCCAGCAGCGGCGGCTGGGGTACTTCGACCTACACCCCGAGCGACGACCGCCGTCCTTGTCGACCCAAGACGACGATCCCCGCAGCCTGCTCAGCGCCACGGACAGCGACGACGAGCATGACGCCGTCCTGGTGCGGAACCTCGACACCGGCCCACCTCCTCGCAATCTTGACATCCCCTGCGCCCGCTGCCGACGCCCCCTGGCCCCACACACGTCTCGCCCGTGTCCCCCGTCGACATCCCCCCATTCGACGACGCGGAGGATAAGCGTTGCACCGAGCGCGAGCACGCACGCTCCAAGGCCGACTTTGTCATTCTCACCCCCATCAACGGTGTCGGTGCGGGCGCGATGAGTGTGCGCTCGCATGCCATCGCCCCGGTGCAGATCTTTTGATACGACACCGGTCGTGAGTTGTCGCTCGATGCGCGTCACTTGCGCTTGGCTGGGACGGAGGGCATGGCTTGCTGCTTGCGGGAGGATGTGCGCGCGGGCGAAGGAATGACCCTGCGCGCTCCACGTTCTTTGAGCGGCGGTGGCATACGCGCCGGTTGCGGGAGCTGCAGCGGAGGCAGGATGCGATGGCTTGCTCGCGTGCGCAGGTGCGGAGCACTACTTGCACCACCCTACCTCCCTTTCGCGTAAGGCTCGGCGGGCAGCGCGCGCGCGTTTCTCCCCCGTTCGATGCCGCTCTGGGCTTCTTCTGGGCCGTTTCATCTGCACGCACCGCCAAGTGGCCTTTGTGTCTCGCTCTCACCTGCGCGGAGGTGCGCCTTCCACCTTCCCATACAGACAATACAGACAATACGTTATTGGCCAACTTCACGTCACCGTCTCCTACTCCACTATTGGTCTTCTGTTCTGCGTATCCGCCACCTTACCGTACCTACAACCTGCCCGCTCCACAAACCGTATTATTCCCTCAGTGTAAATCTTATTCGCCTATCAAAGCTGTTTTACCGTACCGCTCTTCCTACCGCAATGCTGCTACTAGTGCTAGAAAGGATCGTATTCTGACGGAGGAGATAAATGATACATGGGCCATGCCACAATAATCTGGCTGGCGCAGCCGCGTCCGGGGCCCCCGCGGAGATCCAACATTATAATAGCCATGGAACGACGACTAATCACAGGGTGCCATCACAACCGTCGACCGCGTCGGTTGTTTTGACTTAGCCAAAATTCCGTTCATAAAGATTTCAAACCTTCAAGTGCTGTGACAATTCTGCCAGTGAAGAGACAGTTTACTTCTCAAGTTCCCCAAACGCGTAGTCTATTGTTTTTTTGAGGAAATTGGATGTACCAGCAAGGCACCACATTCAAATTCGCCCGCTGATCACCCTCGTCTGAGCGCAAGCGCGGGGCTTTGTCCGGCGGCGGCGGTGGTGGTAAGAGGAAAAAAGGCGGGATGTGGACATCATGCCACGTGCCATGCTAGCGCTGTCTACGACCCGCACTCCCGTACACGGTACGATGTTAGGTTCTTCTCACGGCTGGTGTGTCTCTCCCAGTTGGCCTCTGAAAATTTACTCCCTGCCGTCGATGGATCCGGCCCGTCTGAATTTCCTCGTCAATCTCAACTCCCGGCTGTGGGTCACTATATTTTTGACTCATCTCCTCGTGGAATAGCCAGACGTTCCTGCAGCTCCTAGACCGGCGCAAACACTGAGCTGGAGACCGATGCCAGTACATTTCTACGCTTTTTTCTGTTCGCGAATAACTCACAGCAACTCAGCAATTCTTACCGCTGCACTCCTATCCGGCCATTCGTCGTGGTTCCATCTCCCGTGCTTCCTTCGCGTACTTACGTAGGCGCATTCCTGTGGCAATCCAGCGAGTCGCGGCACAGTGGCACAGAAAAAGCGCAAGCGATCGCCCGAGCTGCGAATTCGAATGCGAATGTGGAGGTGGCATGGAACGCGCTTCCCGACTCCGCGCATTCGAGCAAATTCAATCGCCTGTCAATCTTGGTTAAAGTTTGCGGTTCAGTCTCGACCTTAAACTCAATTTGGCTTATCTCCAGATCTCCTTCACGTATTCCTCCCGATCTCAGCTGCTATTAGATTAGATTAGCGCGGGAATGAAATATGGGACAGAAATTACTTACTTGCATCCAGCTGCAGCGCTTCTGCGAGCCGGCGGAGTTCCTTGCAAGACGCCCCCAAACACAAATGGTTGAAGGACGCCTCGTCAAAGTCAATGACGAGAGGGCCGGATGTCTCTGACAGTGTGACGTTCCTGGGCTCGATATCGTTGTGTAAGATACACACTGAAAAAAGTGAAATTTCAGCTCGGGTGAACACCCAGTCGAAAACAAAGGTCTCAGCCCCAGTTTAGATGGAATCTCAAACTGTTGCTGGACACATTAGTTTCGACCGCAGTTTTGGCTGCAACGCGCCGAAACAATAAGTTTTGGGCCGGCCGAACACGCAAATCAGTAGTTTCGGCCGGCCAAAACTGCCGTCGAAACAATGAGTTTCGGCTATCTCGGCTGAAACGGCAGCCGAATGTTCAGCTGGCAGCCCAAACCAGTGTTTTCGACTGGGTGTTCGCCTGAGCTAAAATTTCTCTTTTTTTGGTGTGATACCTCTTTGGTGCAGGTGCACGAGGCGGGTAAAAAATAGATGCCTGGATCCAAAGTCAGATACGTCTCAGACGTGATGAATGGAACTCACTTTTCTGCTGGCTCGAGGTCACCGAAGTCTCGCAATGTCTTCCCGGCGTCACTCATAAGGAGGACTTTGGTCATCTCGTCCGTGCTCGTGTACATCCCAAAGATACGCGGAATCGCCACGCCCTTCCAGGTGCGCAGGGCCGAGTACGCGAGGAACTCCTGATCCAGACGTCGGCTGGCAGCGACATCAGGAAAATGTTTTTGAGCTGGCAGAGCTGGCACCAGGCCTGCCAGCGCCGCCAACTGCCCCCAGCTCGCCAGAATATCAGCTGGCCGCATAATGACCTCCACCACGCCAGAATCGATTCTGGCGCCAGAAATGCGCCAGAACAGTCCATTCTGGCAGACTTTGGATCCTTTGCTTCCAATCGATTTCATTCATATATAACAACAGTGACAATATATTAGTTGAACACACACGCAGGAGTACAGCTCCATGTGCTACTCTAGTACTACCCATGCGAAATGCCAGGCGGCCTTGTGCACACCGCACACAACCGCGTAATCGGTGACCGGATAGGTGGGAAGCGGACGCGTAGCGCACAGCTCGGACCTAGACAGACGTCAGACGGGATGCGAGAGACAGGAATGTGTAACGTACGTTGGGAATTCGCGCGCGAACGACTCCAAAACTGCGAAGGACATGGGTTGGGAAGAAAAACTTATCGCGAGACGACAGCTGCGAGCTACGAGGCAGGTGAGACGAGCAAACAACAGAGATGTAAACCACGTACCTCGCTCTTCAAGGAAGCATGATTCAAATAAAGGAAAGCATTAGTACGGCACCGTAGTTTGCGTTGAATGGGCCAAGGGGAACGAGCCGAGTATAGGAATTGCGGAATTGAGAGACTTGAGGACTTGAGGTGGTTGAGGACAGTCTCAGAGGTGATAGGGTGCCAAGGAAGTCCAATAGTGAGCAGAACGAGCTTTGCAAATCTTGCGGTGATACGGTACAAGAACAGGAACCTTCTTGCGGTGAACGACGCATAACCTGGAGAACGCTTGGATCAGTCAACAGAAGCCCGAAGATAAGTCGTTTGGGAAGTGGCTAAGGTGAGAGGACGAGGCATGGAGAGGGGATGGAGGGAAGATGGGGGCGAAAGCAAGAGACGTGGCAACGTGGAGCCATCAAATCACGCAATATCAACATCACGTGTGTCGGAGTTTGAATGACTTCGACAGATTTCGAAAGGTTTCTTACCAGGTTCACTCATCGACAGTTCCGAAATGCAAATCAATTCGTTGCCATCGTGTCCGGGTGTCCACAGCCTTCAACTGGACTTTGGGGAATGGCTTCAAGAGCAACAACACCTATCAACAAAAAAATGATTCTGGCGATGATTCTGGCGGGAGCTGGCGAGCTGGCGCCAGCAGCGCCAGGTGCGCCAGCTCGGCCAGCTCAGCCAGCTGAAAAACATTTTCCTGATGGACGCCGTGGGCGATTTTTGCAACGACGCGGGCAGCGAGGAAGAACAGAGCAGTTGACCACGGGCGACGCTGACGTCGTTGGCAGTTGACAGCACTTCACCCTCGAGACCGAGCCAGGACAGTGGTAAGAAGGATGACTTGCGGGGCTTGCAGAACTTGGTCTGCCGCTGCCGCGCGCCATCCCAAAAAACGCCCTGATACTGTACTATTTCGATCAATTCGAATGTCACGCGTCACAAGGCGAAAAATTTTCGAACATTTTCGAGCCTGTCACGGGTCACCAGAGCAATTTTCGAATGTTCCAAACATGTCACAAAATCGTAGAGAACGGGTAAAAAATCCAAATTTTCGCGCGCGCGGCGCATGGCGCCGCGAACCTTGCTCAAAACATGACCTGAGAGCGCTGACTATCATCTGCCGGCTGTTTGCTGGATTCCGGCGCACGGATACGCACGGCACAACAGCAACATCACATTGCCGCTTGCTCGGATCAAGCTGGCACGGTCAATAGGATCATGTTTTGATCATTCCTGTAAACTTTCCATCTCAGTTTGTATCTGCTCTACATCACCTCTGTGTTGCCTCAAAGCCCCTCAGTAATATGTGGGAGAGTCGACGCCCCAGCTGCCGTTGATTTTCGAAATTTTCTACATGTCACGGCCACCCACGCCCATTTTCGAAATCTCAAGTTCGAATGCTCGGGTCACAGGTCACAGGCCGTTCGAATTGATCGAAATAGTACAGTACGGCTGTAACACCCAAGTCGGAAATTGTGGGATATGGACTCTCCAAACCTCGGGCCCCGCAGGATAACTGGTCTCCTGTGACAGAGCGCTTAAGGTGCAAAATAAGACCAGAATCACCATGTCGTCGAGCTGGGTCGGCGAGTCGCGGATTCGGTAGATGTCGCTTATTTCAAGCTGCAGTGATGCCGAGAGGCGGACGAGGACATATTGTGTCTGCGGTGTAACGACAACGTGGCCGTTGTCGGCTTCGATCATTTCGTCGATGATCTAGTAGTCAGTCAGCGAGCATGCCAATCCTGTAACAGTAGACTTGCCTGACTGAGCAAGTTCAGAATCTTTCCTTCATTGGATCCCAATTGCGCGCCTTTGGCTCCGGTTTTGAAATTGTAACCGCCTGGCACACTTGCCAACTCTACAAGGCGAGTGAGGGTCCCTTGGTCATCCACCAACAGGGCATTGTCGCGTTTGAACTCATACAAAGCGCAGGGCCTCTCCTGGGGCCTCTCCAGGAGACCTTCCATAGCCCACGACCGTTGGACAATATCCGCAGCACCACCAGCTAGGGCTCTGCGGACTTCATTCGCCTTCATGCGGCCAGCGGGCGTGAATCAGAATCCTGATTCCGGCGCCTTTGGAGTTGAGATCTTCGCGCACCGCGTTGGACGCATGTGCTACAGGGCCAGCAATTAGCCACAGGTACCACGGATAGAAATCATCTTCGCTCGTCGGCGGCGGTCGCGACCGCTTGGACGTTGCTGGGCCGTTGGGGTGGGCCGACGTAGACTGACGCTTTAAGATTGGATACTCGACGCTACAGGCAAACACGAACAAACACCCGCTCGCCGATCCTCACCACCACACCGTTCGTCGAACGACCAATCACCGAGATCCCGCGGGCGCAAAATTGGCCCGTATGTCGTGAGGGTACTTTTGACCAAAGCCTTGTTCAATACGACGTGGTTCTCAAATTCGGCCGAGAGGAGAAGAGGGTGGATTAGTCTAATGATGGCGTGCCGTAATGGGGCCCAGAAGGCTGTCGCGGGCGAGAACTCAGAGAAGGCCAGGGCGCAGACAGCTGACGTTGTCGGGAAGGCGGTCGGGCCGTTGTGCGCGATGTATGGTGCTGTATTTCAGCGGCCTGGTGGCCTGGAGCAGTGACCAATGTCACGGTGGGCGGGTGTTTCATGCGCCTTGTAATCTACATAAATTCATTCTTCTCGCTTCTCTCTCATGTCACCACAACAATTCCGCTATGACGCCTCCGCCGCTTTCACGACAAATTCCCCTTTTCATCAAGTCCTTGCCTCTCAACGTCTCCGTCTTTTGCCTTACTAAGGAATGAGGGCGCCCAACAAGAAACTGGACTTCGGCTTTTTTCTTATGAGCGCGCTATTTAAACCAAGAAGCTCTTGTTGGCTTGAGCTGTTCGCCATGCCTGCTGAACGCTCTGACCCCGCTTTCGCTGCTTTCACCGCGTACAGCCGCTTCACGCCTCTGCTCAGGCGACATCTGCCCTCAGTTCCGAACTACACACACATTCGTCAACTCCTCCGACAGTGGAACGACCTCGGGATTCCTGTTACTTGGTGTCCATTTGCAAACGATTGGGTCGTTTGGAAGCTGTATGTCTTTTTCTTCTATATTTCCTTGCCTTGCTTGACCTAGGACACGTTATCAGCCCGATGCGCGTCCTCAAGGGCCAGAAGCGACTGGTCCGTGTTGCCGCCTCCGGGTTCCACAAAATCGAGGGTCTCCAAGCGCCCCGCTGCCCTCACACATACTCCGATCCCGCCCAGAGCATCATGACTCTGCACCTCAACAAGGTTTTCGATGCAACCGGCCTCAAAGCCAACTTCTACCGGTGCGATACTCATCCCTGCAACTGCATTGGTACGTTGCCATTTTTTCGATGTGCTTCTTGACTTTGTCTGACCAGCCGGACAGTGCTCATTCCAGACCCCGAGGAACTCAAGAGCCAGTACATTACAACAGATGAAGAGGAGTTGTACTTTGGTGCGTTTTCAGTTTTGACTCGATATTGTTCTCTAAGATACCACCATGTGTCGCTCAGAAAAACTCTACTCTCTCGACCAAGAAGAAGAAGAAGTCGCCTCTGCCCTCCATCATTGCACACCGTCGACTGCTGGGTCTGCCTCGACGGCAACGTCGACCAAGACTTCTCCCACAACTTCTGAGGGCGAGGTCGAAGAATACCTCCTTGGGGAAGATCCGCGCTTTCCTCGTCTGAGCGACCTCCCTCCAGCTTTTTGCGGGCTAGTCAAACCATATTTCAATGACCGTGTTGCCAGTGCACGTAAAACCGTTGGTGAGTCTCAGACTTAACCCTGCGATCTTCTTCGTTAACGCTGTCGTCTAGATCTGGCCTTGATGCACTTGGTGAACGAGAACGATGAAGCCGACTTCTATTCCTGTACGTTTTTTTCTTTCGCTACCTTTCACGCCTTTTAACGCTCGCTCATAGGGAGCCCACAACACCACCCAATTGCTGCGACGCCAACACACGCCCTCATGACGGTCTACGACCAGACGTGGCATCCCGCCTGTCTCATGCGCATCTTCAGTAACCTGCAGCATATAGACTCCCATGTGGGTCGTGCGATCCGAGAGTTCCACTCGCCCATTGGAATACCAGTTACCGCATGGACCTCAATAATCGGCAATCTTTGTGTATGTGCATGCTGTCAATGCACCTTCAGCATCGATGGCTACAACTCGCATGTGGTCGAGGGACGCTGTTCTATGGCAGCACCCATGGATTTTGGTGCGTTTACCTTTCACCAGGCCACTACACGTTTCTGAATACATCTCCAGTGCCTGTTAAGGCTTATGTACCACCCCGCATCGCCGTTCGCACATACCCAGCTGGCTATGTTGTACCTCTACAAGAAGATTATGTCGACACGCCCTCTGGTGTCGCATTTATGGAATGGAACTCTCGCATAGGAGTTCCCATGGACGTTTGGGCTTTTTTGGCATCCAGCGGGGTCGTTTGTGAGAAGTGTAAGCTCCGCCGTAGTTTCCAAGCTCACAAGGGTCATTGCAATGCGACGGGGGAATGTCGGGACCCTGGTGAATTGGCGGGCACCTTGGCGTCGTGATTAGTCATTAGGCGCCTGTAAAATGTAGATCAATCTTGACTTTGTTTCATCTTGACTTTGTTTCGCTTCAAGGCTTGATACATCCGCTGCAACTTCAGCTTCTTTCTTAGCTCTTCTTCTGTGGCACCCAAGAGCGCAATTCCGACTCTGAGCAATGTCTTCCGTCTTGACTATTCTTCTGTGGCGACTATTTTGCGCCGGAGCTCAATTCCGCTTAAATTACCTTCTGAAGGTTCCTGGAGGTATAAGACTCCGTCGCGGCTATCCCGCCCTCACTTTGGCGCTCGCTCCATACCTACCCTTATGGCGCTCTCCACTATCCCTCGGTTTGATGCTGAGTTTTGCGAATCGTTGTCTAAGGAGCCATGCGAACTCGTCCTTATGCCCCGAAGAGTTGGCCACCTTGTCATTGCGGCATGGTATGTTCAAACCCCTTCCATTTTATCCGTCATCGACAACCCTTACCAGGCCCACCGTGAATGGCGTACGAATGACCCCCAAAGAGCTGATTGATTTTGTTCTCAAGCAAAGTCTCCATTTTTCTTGTTTCTGCTTTCGCATCATGGGGTACCCATATGCCTGCGAATTCACCATCACCGGAGACCAGTCTTGCGATGGCCGGGCTTTCGCATATTGTCATTTTGATCCACCAAGATGCGGTTACTTTTGTGCGTTTTAGTTCCATTTTTTTCTGATTTCCAGTCAGTGTGATTGACACAACGAGCAGTGGATTTGGCGCGTATCTATAAACATTCAACACTCGAGATGGAGTACACGACTCCACTTCTCTCGACGCCGCCCTATGACCACTACACGGGGATCTTCAAGCGCCGCGATATTCTGAGCGCGTATCTCACCAGAAAACTCGAGGACTTCAACAAGGATCGCGCCATCTTTCTGCCCCAGTTCTTCCAGGGCTATCTTGGCGATGTCACCGAAGCCGATATGGCTGTCGAAAGTTTATCCATCATCCGTAAAGTACACTTTATATATCTGGAGCCCGGTCAATTGGGACCCAAGCATAGTGCGTTCATTTCATCCCTTTCTTTTCTGTATACTCATTTTTTCAAGGTGCTCCCCCGCTCACTATTCCGCTCCACGTTTCTCGCTCTACTCAAACCGAGGCAGTTATCGACAACTCCATCCTCGGTACTTGGCATCGGGGGGAAGGCGTTTCAGGCGCTCAATTCCGGGACCTGGTCAAGAAATGCAGTCTTTGTAGTCAGTTTTACTGGGCTAACTTTTACGATGCACATGTGCGTCGGTGCGGCAGGGCTGATGGAGAACCAAGGGTTCTCCGCAATACGGGTGTCTGATGCTACGTGTATTGCTTGTATATTCTCAAGGCTGCTCGATACTCTGTAGATATAGTGTTCGCCATCTTGTATGTTTTCAAATGCACTTTCTTGATCAATGAAAGAGATTTATTTCCTGTTATACATCATCTGAATCACTATCTTCTCCCTCACTTTCCTCGCCATTCTCGCCATTCTCGCCATCATTGGCCATCCAACCATTGCGATTACGGACCCACTTGTCTCCGAACTTATCAGTATGAAGAACAAGGGACAAGCGCACGCCTTTAAAGTCGAGGTTGAAGTGGGTGATGTCGCAAGACGGGAAAATCAGTATATCCCAGGGCTGTAGACGAAAAACAAAGCCTTGAAACAACGCGATGAGAAAGAGCAGAACAAGGAGAAAGAAGAAATCACCTGGTTCGTATAAACAAAGTTCTCCGCCTGTCCACGTTCCAAAGGGAATAATA
Source organism: Mycena vitilis (assembly GCA_029203975.1). NCBI lineage: Eukaryota > Fungi > Basidiomycota > Agaricomycetes > Agaricales > Mycenaceae > Mycena > Mycena vitilis. The sequence goes on from JARGYF010000182.1 coordinate 69,978, forward strand.
ACACAAAAATCCTTGTCGAGTTGGTCTCTATGAGCTTTTGTTGCGACACCGATGTTAATCACGAAACCGCCAAATGGATACGCAAGACTGCGTTCATTTAGTGGGAGCTGATTGACGAAAACCTTGATGACCTCATAGTCGTCGGGCAATAATTTCTTGAGCTGATAGACACGTTAAAGAAGAAACAAATATGCGAAAAAATGCGCCGTACGTGGTGTTCAACGATGATTGTGATAAGGTGAATCATTTCGGCGAGCAATTCAGCCTCTTCAGGGTGCTCCTCCACCTCCTTCGACGCATAAGGAAAGCGTTGGGTCTTGTTGCTGGCTTTTGAGCCATGCACGAAGTTGGGATGAACATTTTTCGGAGCACTGTCGCCCTGTTTTTTCAATCTTAGTTCTGGTCAAGGTCAGAGACTGGATGGCGTACCTTTTCCCCGTAGCGATTCCAGACATTGCAATGCCAGGCTAAAAAGGGGTTGTCTATGTGCGACTCTACCTCTGATACTTCGCCTGTCATGATGGATGACAGCTGAGAGAGGAGTGTCGTATTCAAATGAGGCACCGTGTCGGCGAGATTTGTAGCGACAAGAGCTATCAGTTGATCATCAGCATCTCGGAAGTGCAGGACTTTCCTGGATCGCAAAATGTAAATATGTCAGTCTTGAAGAGGCTTTGCGATTTCCACTTACCCTCCTGCGATCTTTGTATCCATGCAGAGATAAGGTGTTTCAGAGTTCTTGAAATCGCCTTGATGAAAGGCGTGTATCTATGCCGATTATTCATATGTGGCAAGACACCAGAGCTGAACACTAACCTCTGGCTGCAAATCCTTGAGCGCTTGCACCTCATGCGCAGTTACGGCCTTGGCTCTCTCCTGAATGGTAAAAGGTTTGCGATTTTTTTTGTTAACGGGAGAGGCGGCGTTTCCGAGCTTGAAAGTCGTGGTGATACGTATCTCCTCGCCAACGCAGGTGGAGTCAATGTAGGCGGGCGCTAGAACGGGAGCAATTGCAGGGGTTAACATGTCTATGTTGAGGCAAGTCCAGACAGCGTCTTGTAACGGGAGAACAAAAAAGCTATGAATGTGTCAGATCGCATGGTGCGCTGCTACTGAATGGTGCACGTACTTGACGTTGAAAGCTCTGACATGTTTTTGGATAAGCCCGAGAGCACTAAAAGGGATGGTTTCGGTGTCAGAAACATGTAAGCCAAAAGCCGTGGCATCCAATGCGGAGCTGAGCTGCTTGACAAGAGCCATCTGTGGGACGATGACATCCCTCACGAGCTTGCCACAAGAAACGGTGAGAGAGAATGAAGCATCTGCGACTACTGTAGTGTCAGTGGCGGTATAGCTGCGGCAAATGGAAACAAACCAGCGGGATTGCATAGCGTGAAGGCGAGAACTTGTATCTGCTTGCAAGAACTCTTGAAACAGATCCTCGTTTTCATTCCGCAAGCTGCGAGTATCGGTATGAGATACATCGAGCCTACTGACGTTAAATACAAGCTCTGTGAGCGAAGATGGAAACTCACTGGCCGAAACTAGATAAATCAGCCTCGACCCGGCGGTGTACCACTTCTGGAGGCTACGGTGGGTTATACTAGATCCAGAATCACGGCACTGGCGGTGGAGAATCCCAAGATTGAAGCGTTTCTTGTCTTTCTTGCAAGCCTTGCTAGTGCTGGAACAATGTTAACATGGGTTCGATACGAGTAGTTTTTGCGCTCACAGCTCGAACAAAAAAGCGAATTGAATGTATGTCATCATTTGGTGGAAGTCGTTGACGACTGTTTCGAGCTCTAGTGCAGCGCACTTGAGCGCAAGGGTAATCAGAGGTGCAGGTTTGTCAATAGGCGCCAGATTGCTGGGTGCAGGGGGGGCTGACGACGAGGACGAAAGGGAGATCAGCAACTGCTTCAGGTTCTGCTGAAGCTGCGGTGACGTCGAGCCGTACGACAACCATACGATTGGCCGCGCGGTTACAGCGCAAAGGGTGGGGGGATCCTTCTTGATACTCCATCTCTCCTTCGCCGGTGTGGATTTCAATTTCGATTTCGATTGGGACGCGGCTTTGGATTTTTCGTTGCCTCCATCCTCGTCCGACAGCTCATCCTCCTCTTCCTCATCGTCCAACGGAACACCCGAAAGCTCCTCCTCCAAGCTTTGCTGGATCTCCGCGATAGTCTTTGGAGCTCGCCCGGAGACTGGCATTGCTGCCCGTGCTGCCGCACCTCCGCGCTTGCAGTCAGCCTTTCTGGGCTCTCCAGGAGCACCACCAGCACCATCCCCCAGTCCACCGACCAAATGTCCACCGTCTTTGACTGAGACATCGGCTGTGGTCCCAGTAATGGACGGGCAAATGCGCTTAGAGCGTCTGAGTCCTGCCATGTCCAGACCAGCCAGCTCTTGATTGCGTTTTTTTGAGGAAGAGATATCCAGGTCTACGAGGGTGCTGGCCGGAGAAGACGGTGCGGGTGTGCTGGCGGCGACGGTAGGTGATGTAGGCGCTACAGAAGGGGACATGGGAAGACTGAGGGCAAGTTCGGGCAGCGGGGAGAGGAGTCGCGGTGGGGACTGCAAGGCGGGAGCCGGAGATGGGGAGAGGGGTGATGAGCCGCGTGAAGCATCAGTAGCCGGAGGGTCCACTGCCATCTGTATGTCCTCGTCGATGGAAACCCAGTGCAGTTGGCGCCGCCGGCCCTCAGAGGCAATTTGCGCCCGAACCCTTCCGAGTACTTGCTCAGTGTCTGAGTGTCGGCAGTGGCGCCAGTGGGATGTGAAGAAGCACGGAGATGGGGCAGGAGAGAGAAGAGGACAGCAGCATCCTCGTCGGCGATTTCCAGCAGCATTGGAAGGGTCCGAAGGGGAGATTGATCAAAAAAAGACGTCGGCTGCAGACAAGGTCCCCTCCGGAGGGGACCACGCTCCGTCACATCGCGTGAGGTTACAGGCGTTGTCGAATCCAAGCCTAGCCGACGCGACGCGACGCGTTTCAGAAGCCATGACGGCGGTGTAGCCAAACAGGCCAAACAAGCACAGCCAGAGCTCGTCATCTCCTTCTTCCCACCATCGTCTTCCCCGTGTCCCTGGGCTCTCGGTGGGACGCCCACAGACAAATCCGAAACAGCATACGTTTTCCTGATTTTCTTATTCTTTTCTGCAGGTTACATCCCCGAATGTCGCGCAAACACTAAACCGTACGTTGTTCTCTCGTCCATCTCTATTCTCGGTTAATTTACTCTGCATCTTGACCGTAGCTCAGGGTGGACTATCCTCGACGACGTATACATCTACAAAGGAGTCGTGTTCATCGTATCGAACGAGCCGCAGAATATCCCCGACTTGTCCGAGATATATTCCAAAGGAGTTGACATTGAGGTCGGGGAGGCGGCTGAGCTGGCTCGTTTGCCCGACGATACGGATATACGGATAATCAGTACTTCTGAGGCGAGAACGCTGTTTGGGTCGGGCGCGCAGCTTCTGGACGGCGTCACGGTCCGTTAACTCCTCCGTGTATTTCAAGCTCGTTTTCATCTCCGACGCAGTACTTTGTCAACGACCCCCCGCAATTCGTCCGACATTACTACCACTGGGCTGCCGAGCTCTGGTTCGCCTTCTGGCGTACGTACTCATCGCTCGACCCCACCGTCCCCGCCTCGGGCAACACCACCCTCCCCGCACCGCGCCGCATGTGGTTCAACCGCGTCGACGCGTTCCGCTGGCGCGACTACGCCGCGATGAACCAGTGGGTCGTGCGCGCATCCTGCCCCGCGCTCACCATGGAGTTCCTCGACGACTGGGCCCACCGCACGGCCATGGGCGTCTCGTTCGTGCTCGAGCGCCTGGTACTTGCGGACCGCTCCGCCGCAATGCCCGCGCTGAACTACCAGCGCTACCAGCGCACCGCGGCGCCGCCGTTCGGGCTGCCCGGTAGCGCGCACTGGTGGAAGCCCATTCGGAACGGGGTGGTGCGGTTTGCGGGGGTGGGCGCGGAGGAGGGGGAGGGGACGCGTGGCCGCCCGGTGATCACGTATATCTCGCGCCAGGCGTGGGGACGACGCATGCTCGTGCAGGCGGACCATGATGGGCTTGTGAGGGCGCTGCGGCGGATCGAGAGAGAGTATGGGTATGAGGTGCATATCGTTGTGCCACTCGAGACCCCTTCTCGCATATGGCGGCGCATAGAGGCAATAGAGGACAGAGACATGCCGTCTCTGCCTTCGTTGCCTGCTTTTGGCGATTCGGATGGGGAGGACGGATCTCTGGGCCAAATTTCCGAGAAGGACGCCGGTGAGGGCGATGGCCAGCTCAGCAACATGTCGATTCCAATGCATTCCACCCCTGCCTCGTCAAACCATGCATCAACCATGCGCGCGGCGTCTAGTACATCGTCCACGTCTCGTTTCGCCAATTCAATCGCCCGCACATCTCGCTCATCTATGGCTCGCTCTTCAGCTCGAGGGCCTTCGCGACAGAGCCAGCACAGCACAGCCTCGGATCTCGCGCATTGCTTCGGTCCGCGGTCGTCGTGGATGGGGAGCGGCCAACGTGCGCAGACGGTACTGCGTCTTGGCCCGCTTGTTGTCGGCTTTTTCGATCGGATGCGGCGCGGAATGTCGTTGAACGTCTTTCATATTGCGCGGCGGAGCGGCGCGCGGGGACGGAGACAGGCGTATCTCTCTCGCTATTTCCCGTTTGCAATGTCCGCTTTCCCTTTTGCGTTTATCTTCTATCCCCCGGTTCGATCGGTTCGTTCTCGGAGTCGCACCATCGCGGGACGAGGAACGAGAGGCGAGGGACGCGTAGGGCCTCACCTGGGTCGTGTGCGGTCCGCCGCGCTGGTCTTGTCCGCGTTGACGGCGGTGAATCGCGCCGTTGATCGGGCCTCTCTGCGCTGTCTGCCATTCCCGTGCTTGGACTTGCAGACTCCTCCAAACACGACCATGCCATTTTTGGCCCCCGTTTACTTTATTTCTTCTTGCCGAGAATGTAGTCTTGCGGACTGCTGTGCGGTCGCTACTTTTATTCCTTTCCTTCCTTCCTTCTTTCTGTTCTTTCCCCTCCTGGCATTCTTCCCTCCTTTCGCAGACATATATCCGTGCTCGTCGCGGATCTTGTACTGGCCCGTTTTTTTTTCGCGGGCGGGTGATGAGTGGGGGTGAATTCGCCTCTGTTTTGTCTCTGCCTCTGCCTCTGGCTCTGGTTGAGAGACCGCGTCATCTCGCGGCTTCATTTCGCCTTTCCCGTTCTTTTCCCCCTTGCGTCGTTTTTCGAGTCTTTGTTATGTATTCTTTTCTCGATCTTCCTCCCTCCCTCCCCTCCCTCCTCTCTCCTCACTCGTACCCCGCGAACAAGCACGCTAATCTATTTGATTCACAGCACCCCCCACCGGCGCGAGCGCCTCCGCGCTCTTCGCGCGCCGCCTGATGCACTTTTGTGCGGATGAGGTTGATAGGGCGTCCCATTCGCATTCGCAGACGTACCTCAACCGTCCGGCGCATCCGCCGCATCACCCTTCACACCCGCAAGAGCATCAGCAAGAGCAGCATCATCGTTCGCACCCGCACTCGTATCAGCATCAGCACGGCGCGTCGTCCTCACAGCCGATCGTGACGCCGTGGCGCGCGCCTGCGTCGTATCCCGCCTCATATCCCGCGTCCTCGTCTTCGTTACCCTCGACGTCCTCGTCCTCGCTGCCCCCGCCGCGCACAGCCGCGCATGCGTGGGAGTACAAGTCCGAGGACGCGTGGGGCTACGCGCTCAGCGCGGAACAAAGGGGGCAGGAGGAAGCGCACCGGGAACAGGCGCGGGAACGGTCAAGGTCAAGGGAAAGAGAGGAAGAGGGAAGCAGGAGCCGAAGACGAAGACGATCCCGCTGCTGGCGGGGAGCAGCACGGCGCTCGTTGCGGTGCTGGATTACGTTCCTGCGGGTGAGGGGGTTCGAGGTGTCGGGCGCGTCGAGTGCGGCGGGGATCGCGGCGGCGGACTTGGCCGCGAACGCCACGGGTGTCAAGGACGCCCTTGAATCAGTGAGTCGGACAAGCTCCCTCAACGAGACGAAGCCACCCCGAAGAAGAATTACGACTACTCAGTCAGTCTGCGGTCCGAACCCAAGGTGCGTGGTACACTTCGATCTTTTACTTCCAGTATTTACCATCTGAAAGCCCTCGCCATTCGACAAGTTCCGCAACGTGGCCTTGCGTCGGCCGCCTGCACGCACGCGCACGCCCTCCCTCTCTCGCACCACCTCATCCCCCGCATCCTCACCTACCACGGTCTGCCACCGCGTCTCCCGCCGCACCATTACCTGGACGAAGCGCTGGGGCTGGACAACGCAGCTGCACTGCGTCCCAGCGCGCCGTGCAACTCGCCCAACTACATATCTAATTAATTATGTAGTTAGAACTCCATAATACCTACGACTTGAATCAGAAATGTGTTGTAGTCCCAGCACACAATCTAAGTATATTCGTTTGAGTGTACAAAATTCTGTGAGGATTGTAGTCAGGGCCGGAATACAATCCTTTTATTTCAATTTCGAGACCGGATCATCCATCAATCTTTGCGACGATCACGTCGATCACGTCGATCTCTTCTCTCTCTTGTCTTCTTCCTTCATGTCGACCATGAGCCTCCCCCGTACGACCCCCCTGCAACTCCTAGGAAACCCATCTGACCTCCCCCACAGTTAACTATGACTTGTGGCATGAAATACTGCGGACTCATCTCCGACCTGGCCCGGGTTGGACTGCCGATGCACTCAATGCGACCCAGTTCACCTGCTGGGACTTTTGCAGAATCCTCCAGCCTGCAATGTACCGCCATGTCAATCTGCGGTCCTTTGCATGTGCTATCTCCTTCTTCACCACTGTGTCTGGCAACACTGATCGCCAGCGGCGACTGGCTGAGTCTGTCCAGACTATGCAGTTTTCCTTCGACCTGGACGGCGATCCAGATAATGAGGATCTCGATTCTGTGCCTAGCTCTGACTGTGAGGAAGGCTCCTCCTGTGAGGAGGATGAGGATCCTGCCGACCAAACCGAAACTCTAGCCGACGATGACAGCGATGATGGACCAGAGGATTTTGTGGACATCCCTGTCCCTGCGCATCCTCTGGTGGTCGAATTTTGGGCGCGTTTCCAGGATGCGCTACCCAAACTCATTCAACTGAATGTGTTTAGTGTATGCTTCGACCACTACGACCCTTTTTTCCTCCGGCGCCTTCTCACGTATGGGAATCTGGCTGATACCTTGCCGAGCAGTGTCAATAAGCTTCATCTCAAGCCGCTTCCAAGTCAATACACTCTTGCTGAGGAGGTAATTGAGTCATACTGGAGTTGTGCCTGACTGACATTGCGCAGGACCTTGTGTTGGATTGTTTCGCATGGGACCTCACCCCTTGGCGTCTGGACATCTCCCTCATCCCGCATGTACGCAGCCTTTACGTGACCACCCCGTCTTACGTTGTCTGGCCACCAACCAAGCGCCAGCTGAAATTCTCGGAGATCGTGATCAACAGCGGCTTCGGAGACAACGGCGACACCATTGATTGGTTTGAGCGCAAAAAACTCAAACAGCACCCTGAGTTCCAGCTCCTAGACGTCTTTGACAGGATGCGTACTCTTGATGGAGGGCTTGGTGTTCAGCTTGTATGGAGGCGTTCAAGGGCCGGCGGTGAACATGTGTAAAAATTGGTAAGAATTATCATCTTGGAGCTTCAATTCTACTCAATTAATTTTCCTAGGTGCGAGTTACAGAACCAAACCTCAAATCCCTGCGAGAAGAGTACTTCTTCGGAAATACGAGAAGACATTATAAAATTCGTTGGATGCATATCAATGAAGAAGAATGGATGGATCAGTGGAAATCGTGGTATATGCTGCAGATAGCACCAGGTCGAGCTTCCCTATATTAGTCTCCAATAAATGTGACGTTCCCTATATTATTCTCAATGTGACGCGACGCGACGCGTCGTCTGTGACATATGGACACGTGCTGATGTGACCGACGTGCTCCCCTCCGGAGGGGAGTTCACCGTTCCGTTGCCACCGCTGCGACTTTCACTCTCGCCGTCACTCTCGCCGCCTCATGCGGGTCATCTCCCGCTATTCTCCGCCATTCTCCGCTACTTCCCCTTGGATTGTTGCTGCAGCCGCTGGATTCTCGGTCACCAAGTGTCGTTTCTTCCAGTGGGATGACTTTCCGCACGTTCTGTGCCTGGAAAGTCATCCTTTGCCAGCGGGCGTTGTTCAGAATATGGGTTTATCCGCAGCTATTTACCTCTGTGCTTGCCTTTTGTCCACGCTCTTCTGGCGGTCCGCTTTCCCAGAAGTCTTCTAGCTTGCCATGCATCTCTTTCACCAACTTCTTGGCCAACATGATGAGAGCGCGTGTTGACCAAAGCTCAGGCTCAAAAGGACACATCCAAGGTCTTTCTTTTCCCCAAAGAAAACGCCTGTCTCACATCACCCACTGCCCACTGCCCATTCCCAGCCGCTATGCGAATCTTCGAGGCAAGTTGCTCTGCTATCCCTCCTTGTTCCCTTTGGTCTGACAGCTCTGAGCAGCAACAGACGCAGGCCCCCACCTGCCAGCCTCTCTTTGTTCCCGAAGTGGACCATGATCGCCATTCCAATGGTGCTCACACTCAGTACTATGTTGTCAACGCCGGATTCGTTCCCAATATCTATACCGACTCGTGCGTGCTCTTTTTTGCCCTCCTCCTCTTCTCACTTCTCTAATCCTCTCCCAGCATGGCTGCTGATAACCAGATTCGAGGATTCACCAACTACGAGCGCAAGGCTTTCGCTACCAAGGCCGAGGCTCTCCGGTGCTGGGAGGATTTCTGCCGCCGCAACCACGGCACCCCTTGCCCTAACGCTGTCCGCACCTTCTGGGGGATCAAGGGAATACGCGCCATTTATCAGTCACGGTGAGACTACTTCAATGTCTCTATTTAACTTTTATTCTGACTCTTCCCCCCAGCGCCGCAGCTCTTGAGGTCGCCGACGCGATGGGACTCATGTCCATTAACCTCTTCGGAAGCCAGGACAAGGAGGATGTCGCTGGTTTTGTTGGTCTTTAAATCGAAGTAGAATACATTGGCCCCATGTACCGTCTATTTTTTGAAACATTGTGTCTATTCTTTGAAACATTGTGAATGTCTAAGCATTGGGATCTAAATCAAATACAAGTAGCGAAATGCGCCCAGATCCTTTGCCAATCCACTCCTGCCCCTCTTCAACAAGCTTTAAGTGGTTGGCCAGGGTTCGCTCGGCCTGTTCAGTCAAGCGCGCAATAGCGACAGAGATGTCGTGATTCGCCAGATTTGTCGTGATTCGTTGGACAATATTGTGACGAATCTTGCACAACACATCGTAGCTTTTCTGGAGTTTGTCGTTGATGCTCTCGATTTTGCGATCTGCGGTCAACAGTTGACGTCTTTGGGCATTATCTATAATCAAGATTAGCGCTGAAAACGTTGAAAACATTGAGATGAAAAAAACCGTACCTCGACGTCTCAAATTAACAAATGCGTTCTCAGATATATGGCCCGAGAAATAGGTGCCCTTGATTCCATAAGTTTCAGTAATCTTGGAACGACATCAGTTAAGAAAGATGATATCTAAAAAAGAAGGAAAAAAACCTCCAAAGTACGCATCTTCAGTGCGTCAAATGATTGTCCCTTTTGAAGACCCCCGAGCAGTGTACAATGGACGCCCTCCCGATTGACGTCTCGGTGTACCGACTGAATAAGGTTGGTGTTCGAGTCGCCTGCCATCCAGACAACCTTGGGGATAAAGCTACGCTCCCAGCAAATCGCTGCGAATGCGAAATGGGTGCTCTGTTTATCCTTGACCCAGTCTAGAAGCAGCGCTTGAAAAAATATGGCTGAAAGATAACAGTTACGCACCACTACCGGCTTTCCCACCCTTCTCCTCGATTGCAGCCAAGGTACCGTCCCAGTTCGGATGCTCCAAGCACAAGAGGCTCCGCATTAAACTCTTGACAGAGGGTGGCACCGCGCAAGAAGTAATGTTGCGATAAAAATGAGTCTCGCAGAGACGAAAAACTCGCTGGAGATGGTCGTATGGAGACAGGCTTTGGATGGTTCGGTGAGGCTCGTGAAGATCGGCTCGCACCGGCATAGCTGCTGCTAATGCCTGCAAATAGAGCCCCAGACCTGGAATCGTGAGCTTTAAGAAGGAGTTTTGAAGCATGGTGCCTACCTTTAGCTTGACCGCGGTGCTGGTCTGCAGCCCACTCCAGAACCATGCCATCGAAATCGCCTACATTTGAGGCGTGCAGATGCCGCCATCGAAGATGCCTACCAGTGTCTTCGTAAATGATGTCGTGGATGGCGGTAAATACATGCTGATGAGCTACAGCAGTTTGGCGATTGAGGAAAACTCGACAAAAAATAAGACCTGGAGCAGTGTTCTGTCAACGCAATTTCACAGAGGTCGAGGTATCTTACTTGTATTCCCATCGCGATCCATACAAGCCATCTCGAATTCAAGAAAATCGACGATCCTCTTGAACGCAATGTCGCTTTGTAGATACCGTCCAAGATCTAGTATCCTGCGGCTCGCAATGGGGGACATGCAGACGATGATGCGTAATTTTGAATCCTTGGAGGGTGGCTCATCTTCATCCTCTTCATGCCTTGCTACATCGTCGTTGTCGATGACTATTATCCGCCGAATGTAATGCTCCGATGGAGGAAGCTGGGCGTCTTGAAGAGCTTTCAGGCGCTCAATCGCTGTGAAACGCAAGTTAGAAGGGCTCAGAAAAGGGTAGTCTACACGCACCCTCCCAACCGGTCCCAGAAGGACAATGGATCTCCTTGATCTGCTTGATGTACGCCTTTATATGAGACCTGTTGGCCAGGGAAACATGGAGGTGGCTCAGAGTGGGATGAGGAATGTGCGGAAACTTGTTAGCCAGAAAAGTCTTGACGATCGGATGCCTGAGAAAGCGACGGGGAGTGATATCAGGTATATCTTCTCCCAAGTCCTCCAGCAGTCGCAATATCTGCGTGCGGATGGTCGGAGGAGTTCGGGTCGGCAATGGAATGGGATGGGTGTGTCGGCCTGAAGATGTGATCAAGACGTAGGGACAGATGGTGCGATATTCGTCGTGAGGCTCAAACACTCGAAACTTGACGGAACATTTGAGGCGTTGCATCAACGGCTGCAAGAGATAACCGTATTCGTCTCGACGATCGTGAGCTAAAGTCTTTTGAGTCATCGTCAGAATATATTGCTAAGTGAAAGACTCACGACAGATGGCACGTTGAGAAGATGCATTCGTTACTGTCGTACAATCCACCAAAGGTCCATAGCCGAGAGCAAGACATGCTTCCTCTATTCTAGCTACCTCATCCGTGTCGTCGGTGAGCACTGCTTCGATGTATTTCAGGTCGTATGTTCCGGTTGCTGTCCCCACGGAGTCGTCATGGAAGTGGTCTCGACTTGACTGCTTGTTGTAATGCTCGCACCTCATGGAAACGTCAAAAAAATAGTGGGAGAGAAAGGAGAAGAAAAACGCACTGTATGTGTGAGCCTCCATGAGAATCATGGCGCAAGATCATCCTGCCCTCGCAAGAGGCTTCCTTCGGACGATAACCACGCTGGACTTGCTTCCAGTAAAGGTCCAGGGTGAGACACCGTTCTTCTTCATCCGGTGTCAAGAGAGTTATATCCTCCAACGGACGTGAACACCCAAGTTTACGGATCGCACTGAGATATGCTGCCGTTCGACAAAATATGTCTTTTGTGGGAGATGCGTATTGAAGTCGTTCTTCCCGATCATTGCGCAAGCGTGTCTGTATTCGGGCCAGGGAAGCTGTGGTATGCCCCTTGGAGAGGCAGTCTTCGTCAGAGAATGGACAGATTTTGGCACCTTGGCCTGCGCGTTGGAGTGAATACATTATATTGCAGTGTTTCTAGATAGTACAACGTACATGTACTGTGCCTCTCGGAACAGGGCACACGAGCACCACCCGCATCTACCATGATGTCCACAAAAACATCCTTCCCCACCATCGTCATTCCCATCGGCTCGCCTCTCGAATACGCTATGTTGAGATCAGGGACCTGCCAGTCGTCCGGGTCCATTCGAAACAAATGGCCAATTGGGCTGGTACTGCTGGTTTCCGGGTACTCGAGGACTGTGTGGATAGGATACCGGTAGAGAGTCCCCAGGGTGGTTTTCTTGTTGAGCTTTACTTTGCTCTCACTTGTCGTCTCTTCCTGGGGCGTAGGAGCACGTCTAGGAGGCTCAGGCGGAGGAGAAGCAGGGCGGAGGCTCAGAGGACCGTTCTCTTCTAAATAAGCGATAGCATAAAGCAGCTGGTGCTGTATGTCGATAGTTGCGCGGGCACCATGGCCTGAGAACGCAGAAAGCGCATCGAGTTGGGGCTGTATGTCGACCAGACCGGCCTGCATCTGAGCTTGTACGCGTTGGCCTGCCGCATCTGAAGGGTTCAGCAGATCGGCCAGAGGAAGAGGCATTTTTCGGTGCAATTCTTGGCCAGGGGAATGCTGTGGATGGTGGCCTTGGACCCAGCTGGTACCCAAAACCTGAAACACGGAGCAGCAGCAGCGGTAAAAAAAAAGGAATTACAGCAGCCCCTCATAATTAGTGTAGAAGCGTGCGTTGAATAATTAATAGCGGAATTGCTGAGGTCCTGGCAAACGAAAGCGACAGGAATGCCGCCGCTGACAACGCCACAGGAGAACACCGTCCAGCCTAGAGGGTCACAGTGGAGCGTGACGCGGGCGTGGGATTTCGGGTCGATGCGGGGGCAGCGGAGCGCGAGCAGCGCGCAGAAGGTCGGCGACGATCGCCCAGCACCGAGCCATGACGACCGACGTCCGCCAGACAGCTGCGGGACAAGAACTGTCCGAATGGAAGGCTTCTGGGTCTATTACGGCACCCCATCATTAGACTAATCAACCCCATCCTCGGCCGAGAGCCCGTCAGGGTAGAAGCGACTAATTGTCCCGGTTACGTTGCCTTGTTGGCGAGTCGTAGGATGCCTGGTGATGCTGGTGCTGAGTGTTTCATCCATTGGCGGCGCTGCACGCCTTTGGCTGAAGTAATGGCTGTATGTGTATTCTACTTCGTTCGGGGAGAGGCCCCACCGTGGCTGAAATGATTGCTCTGGTGTGGCCGCCATAGGAAGAGTATGTCGTGGTGTCGGAGTAAATGCGGGTTGCCCGGCAATCGAGCACTGCCACATCTCTCCTTCCTGCCCTCGACCGACTGAGCTTCGAGGCCTCTGCGATGTCCCATCCTCACTTGCATCTCCGCGCACCACGCCTCGCCCCTTTGAGCAATTTGTCGCACCCCACGAAAAAACAGTTTGCCTTCCTGCACCTCCTCGGTGGGACCATGGGCTGGACCTCGGACGCGAGGTGGAGGTGTGTGCTCGGGAAGGACTGGGCTGCCTTTTTTCGCCTGCGCGTTGGGGAGGGTTGGGGAGTCCGAGTTTGGCGAGGTGATTTTTTCGTCCTGATTCCTTTTTCGGGTTTCGGTCATTCGTTTTGGGGGCGAGGGAGTTTGGTTTGCAGAGGCGCACTATCTCCCGCACTTGTCTGCGCCGCGCTTGTCTGCGCCGCGCTTGTCTGCGCCGCGCTCGTCGCTGACGCGTCGTCGTTTCGCCGAATGGGAAATTCCGCTCATTCTTTTTTGCTTGGCCTCTTCGTTTTGCTACTGCTTCGGGTGACATACGCGCGCACACACACCGCCGCCTCCTCTGTGCATGCAGTACGCGTGTGTGTGTCCAACAGTGTCGCTGCGTTGTCGTCTCGCATCCTCGCAAGCGCTTGTTTTGCGGCCCACCTTTGGACTTCTCCTGCCATATGCAGGCTGGCGTGGCACTTCCACGAGCGGCACACCGTGTGCTGTGCCACGTGTGCGCGAGCCGCGTCCCTACTTGGCCATTCGGGGCGTTACGGGAGGACCTTCCTTTTCTCGGGGTGCGACGTATCTTTTTTTCACTCGGACTTGGTCTTTCCTCGGCGACTTAGACCTCTTCCCCTTCACGAGCACCACCGCGTGCTCTGGCGCCACCGCCCACGTCGTTGGCGGGGTTTCTGAATATGTTCCGGCGGTATGCAAATTCGTAAATTCGACTCGGTTCCCAGCACATGCAGAGTCCTCATCCTGCATTCCCGGGGCACCGCCCGTGCTGGTGGTTTAGCACCATCTTAGGGTGCTCAAAGGGAGGCCACCCCAATCACTCCCTTGGGTGCTGGGTCACATTTGAGTTTTGGACGGCGTCGCGAGCGTCGGGGGCAATTATTCATACGATTGTTCCTAACTCTTCCCACGTCCTTCTCTGCCAACCCTTCCCTTCTCGCCCCCTGCGATCTCCTCGCACGGACACGGGCATGGGTCGGCTTCGTCCTCCTCGCTTGGACACGGACCTGGGTCCATGTCGTCTTCGGCGTCGACGTACAATCCGTCTCTAATGGACTCTCGCGACTGTATGGCTTGGCGATGAATCACGATTTGATTTTCTGCCCTTTCTGGTCGAACCGAACATGCAGTCGCCCCATTATGAATTTTGTCCGAACGGAATTTGTTCTGATCTTTCGGACAATCCTCAGATTCCAAGGGCCAAATATCTGACGTTGAATTCTTATCTCAGATCCTGAAGACTTCTCCGCCTAAAACTGAGGACTCGAGGACCGACTCAGAGACTCGATGTGTAAGTCGAGTACTGTCAGGTAAGGGCTCAATTTTGACCTGCGCGTTGCTGGGCTGGCTGATACGGACAACGGGCACCAAGAATGAAATGAAATGATAATATATTCAATGTGGTACGGACAAGGGTAGGATAGACCTTCCGAAATTACGAGTAGAATAAACGAGATACGTAACTCTGCGCCGCATTTCGATTGAGCGATGCGTCGTGGATTATAACTGAGGACGTCGGCGTCCTAGAACCGTGTCTGAACCCCGCATCGGCAACGGGGTAAGGACAAAATAATCGGCAACGCACCAAATGCCCACGAGGCATTTCTTCCAAGGTCGACATCCACGTCAAGAACGAGGGCTGGCAAGGACATTAATCCCAAGAGCAAAGAGGGTACGTACAATTGAACGAGACGGCTGTGGCCATTGTTCGGGGAACAAGACTTGTCAGGATCGCGTTGATCAAGGTGGGTGTGTATTGGATTGAACTGACAATGTGGAATGCAGCTCTGCAAAACGGACTTCAGAACTGCACGGGCTATATTGAAAGCAATGTCGCGCACCTGGTTCCGCTCGTAGTATTGGACAGGGCTGATTGGACCAAAGAAACGAAGTCTCTGGTGCTGACGTCTTCAGTGAGGTGCTTGATGGCCAAGAACTCGTCGAAGATCCCGGCAGGCGGGGACCATCGTAGAAAATGACATTTGAGATGCCCGGCTAGCACGATTCTCAGCATCGCACGGAAAGATGGCCGATATATCTATGAATGAACGCACCTGTCCAAGGAGGTAGTTATAGGTGGGATAACAGCCGCCTTGGGATCTGCAACGTTGTGTGCGAAGTTCGCAACGGCGGGGCTGACAGCGGGAATTTCGGCGACGGTGTATGTAATTAAGCCACCCTGCACAGATAAGCGGATGAGTAGCCGACAACAGATAATCAGTCGCGTGAAAACTCACCCAAACTTGTCCCTGGAGATTTTCAATTAAGCTGCTCTAATCGAGTTTCAAGGGATTCGTACCTGAGGAACCGTCTTGAGAGTAAACTGAGTGACTATGCCCTGGGGAAAATGTTCTCAGGGAGACGGCAATGAGGAAGAGCGCGTACGAAGTTGTTCAAGCCGCCCCGAAAAAAAATGAATCAGTAAGGAATGTCGCAAGGGACGCGGAGAATCAATCAACCTCCAAGCCGAAGAATAAATCAGGGTTGGAGGTACCGGTGACCGAGACGATGTCCCCGTCGGGTTTAGCAAGCTCAAAGTGACAGAGCCTACCGTCAATCCCAGCTGATTTGTTTTCCACGAGTGATAAGTATCCTGGTAAGCATTTCAGTCCCAAAGTCAACCGGAGATTGTAACACGACTCACCTCCACCAAGATTCTGAATCCGGCCACACCAACCCCAGAGACCCGCCCACCCGCGACATTCACGTCGTGCGGCGCAAGTGCAGTGTAGACCTACGAGTGGGATGTGAGCCGCGTCTCGAAAAAAAAGCAAATCAATCCGGTCCCAATGGTAGCAGTTCCTGCGGTGGCGTCGTATGTCACGCCCGAGAAGCGCGACATGGAGATGTTCACGCCCGTCGTCGAGGAGAACCCGGGGTTCTCTGTGTGCCCTCCGCCTTTGACCGCGAGTACTGACGAAAAGAATGGGAGTGGGACTCGTCTGATGGCACGAGTCCCATTAATGATGTCGCTTAAGCCCGCGTAGCCTCGCGTAGCTCGGCGATAATGGGACTCGTCCATCAAAAATGGGACTCGGGTAAAATTGGCCGTCGGATCATTTGATCCAATGATCTCCTTTGCTCTGTGCCGACGTGCCGCATGGCGAGAATAAGCATGGAATAACCACCGCACGTCCCAAAAATATTAATTCGGGCCCCACGCAGTGGGCCCCCGCGGCGAGCGGAAGCACCACGCAGTGGGCCAAGCGGCGAGCGCGAGGCGCCGTCGGGGTCTGGGGTGGAAACCCCAGCCGTCCGGGCCGGCGCCCGTAACGTGTTCAGAAAACCTGTAAAAGCCTGATTTAAATATCACTGTGCCGTCAGGCCAAAGGAGGGGGGTCTGGGGGGAACACTGTTCCCCCCAGTGACAGATATACAGTTTAACTACTGAGCTGAAGACCGTGCGGCAGATCAATGCCGCTATTGATGGATTGATGCGCCTGCGATCAGAAATGGGACTCGCGTAATTTGGGCGAGTCCCACTCCCATTCGTCTAGTAACGACTCTTTGACCGCAAACGGTGTTTGTGTCGAGCCGAGCTGCTTCAAGTTGATCTGGAACAAATGGGATTAAGACCGCGTAGAGATGTCGCCGTGGACAAACGTACGATGACTGAGACATCCGCGGCGCTGAGGGAGACGAGTGCACCGATTGTGCTCAAAAGTTTTGTCTGTTGGTGCCAGCAGTGGCGTGAAAGGTGAAAAGGGAAAATGATGTTCCGGCTTTCGGCGGGAGCCGGGAGGCGCCTGATCAAAACCAGCGGGCCGGCTGACCGGAAGGGCAGTCAACGTACGTCTCGAAGGCAGCCAAGGGTGTCCTCGGCTTGTGTGCAATTTATCACCACTACCAGCTCGTCGTAGTGGGGCTGCCCGTCAGCGACGGCCCTACCTGTGGTGATGGGCCATCCAGAAAGCTGCCTGAAGTTGTGCGTTAGTCTTCCCGATATAAGTTGTTGGACGAACCAGGTTGAATGCACCGCGAGCCAGCGGACCCTTATCCCCAAGCTGAAGGTTCCCATATTTAACACGAACGGACGAGGAACGGCAAATCAACCTACCGCTCAGATGATAGTTGATTGTCACGACGATCACAGGTTCGCCGTTTACGATAGAGCGTTTGACTAGTGGCCAAACATCCGTATCCGGCGCGTTTCCGAGTTCAAAGCCACCTGAATTGGGAGTTGCTTCAGTCAAAAAAAAAAAAATTGAGCTGAAGAAATCTGAAACATGCCTCCATAGATCCACTACATGAAAAGTTATGCCTGACAGAAAGGGCACGACGCACGACGAGCTCATCGGGAAACATTAGTAGTGCAGATGGCAGGGACTTTATCTGTTGAGGACAGGCTGGACCGAATGCCTTTGCATTTTGTGGGCCGTACAACAGCGTAGGAGCTTGAGGCAACGAGAATTTGAATCGAGAATCGGATCCTGTTCGAATCCTTGATTAGACTATCATTAAGTGGATAATAATTGCAAGACGCACGCGGGTTTGGCAAACGGGACACCAAGGAACGTCGAGAGATTCCCGTCGACTGCACCTTGAAAGACACCATAGGTGAGTGTGACGATGGGAGAGCCTGCACCCACGACGGTGGAGATGCTCAGGGAGGCACAAACGGTTGAAATAAAGATAGCAGAAAGTGCAAGGAGCAGTGGGTGCATTGTGTACATTTCTGGGAAGAACTATCAGCGTGAACGCTGTCAGGGGACCCCTCTTCCAACGCCCCTCCGGTCCGTCCCGATACCATCACGCCTGTGATCAAGCCCGGGATCTCTGCCGATCACTCCGGTCACATGTCTCTGTACAGTAGCTATATATACTCACGGCCTGGCGTGTGGATCCTCAGAGTTTCTTCTCTTTGGATTCCCCTCGTCAGGTGCGTTACCTTGTATTAGTAGCTACCGTTTATTGATCTTTGGATTCCCCTCGTCAGGACTCTTGAGTATTCTCGGGCCTCGAGGTTGCCCTTACAGCAGAAGAAACTCTCTAAGGGATTAACCGGCCAAGATTGGGAAGTTTGGACTTGAAGGCTCGGACGACTTCGTCAGCGCTCCCGCCTCTCCCACTTCAGATCTTGCCCCCTCCTCCCCGGTCCCTGCTCCCGACGCCGACATGGCCGATGCTGCCGCTGCACAAGCTGACGCTCGGATGTCCGCCATCGAGAGCAGACTTGAGCGCCTTGCTACGCTACTAGAAAACTCCACCTCACCACGCGCGGCCTCGCCTGCCCCGTCCCTTGCTGCTTCAGCTCCGGACTTGGGTCCACGGCTTTTTGACAACGTCACCCCTGGAACAAAAACGGTCCTTCGACCAAACCCCCCGTTCATCTTCGACGGCGATCGCACCAAAGGCCGGGCATTCCTGCACGCAGTCCGGACCTTTGCTCGCCTCGTCCCGGAGGCGTTCACCGAAGCTGGAGAGCCCTCAGAGGAGAAGGTTGTCAGGTATGCCATGTCCTTTATGGCTGCCGACTCGGCGCAGCGCTGGGCCGAGCGCTACGCTGCCAAGAGCCCCTTCCCCTTCTCGACATGGGACTTGTTCCTTGTCGAGTTTCGGCAACGCTTCGTCCAGGAGAACGAGCAGGACCATGCTCTGCAGAAGCTCGAGTCCCGGTCATACTTCATGGGCTCCCGCGACGTCTTCCGCTACACGGACGAGTTTGAGGACCTCGTTGACCTCGCCGGTTTTGAAGACCCGCTCATGAAGGTCACCAAGTACCGGACTGGACTCGACCCGGCGATTAATCTCGTTATCACCGGCTCCAGCGATCCTCCTGACCTGCGCGACTATCTCGCATGGCGTCAGCGCGCGTACCGCCAGTACGAGTCTCTCGTCCGGGCCAAGGCTGCAGGTTCTGGGTCGACTGTTCGTCTCCCACCTCCTGCCAGTCGTGCCCGGATCATCCCGGTGCTGCCCACACCGTCGATGCAGAGGCCCGTACCAGCCCCTCTTCCACCTCCAGTCCCTATGGACGTGGATCGCACACGCGCTCGGAGCGCCCCCCGCCGTGGGTGCTTCCGATGCGGGGACCCCAACCACTTTGCACGCGACTGCACCACCCCGGTTGACATCCGCACTGTCGATGTGCTCGACGAGGTCATTCAGCAGCTTGGCACCGACATGCTCGATGAGCTTGTCGCCCGCCTGGCCTCTGCCGATGCCGCTGCAGAGCATGCCGCTGCTGTTGCCCAGGAGGATTTTCCCCCCCGCGCAGAGTGAGCGGTGCGCCCTCTGTCGCGTCCCCCAATCGTTTCAATGTCTTACGTAATGAGTCTGACAATACACCTCTTACACCACTTGGAATGATAGACGCCCCCCAAAATCTAAAAATAAACGATGACCTCACACCCAGGAAGTTAAGCCCAGACCCCGCTCAACTTTCCAGCCCTGATGTCATGCTGTGCAATACCACGTGCAGTGTTCCGGCAACTCCGGTTCCCACTTCCGGTCGGGCCGCTCGTGCCAAACCAGCCCCCGATGACCTCCCTTGGGATCGTCTGCAACGCAAGCCAATGTGGGAGCGCAAGCTGCCCAAGCACTTCACTATTGCTGCAGACCCTAGCCCCAACTCTCTCTTCCTCCCCTTGGAGATTGAGTCCACCGATGATGCGGTGAAGCTCTCTGTGTCTGGGCTTGTTGATTGTGGGGCAACTAGCGAGTTCATTGACACAGAGTATGTCGCGGCAAACCGGATCCCGGTCCGCAAGCTCTCGCGGCCTATCCCCGTGTTCAATGTTGATGGCACTCCCAATGAAGCCGGCGGCATCCGGGAAGTTGCTGATGTTATCCTCCGCTACAAGTCCCACAGCGAACGTGTTGTCCTTGCTGTCACCCGTCTTGGCAAGCAAAAGCTCATTCTCGGGTACTCTTGGCTGCGGAAGCACAACCCGGAGATCAACTGGGACACCCAGGAGGTCAAGATGAGTCGTTGCCCATCCGTCTGCACAACCTGTCGTGATGAGGCACGGACTGAACGTCGGCACGCAGCAACTGCTGCTCGCATCCTGCGGCAACTTCGGGCCGGCCCAGTTCCAACTATTTGTGCAGTTGATACTGATGACCGGTCTGGAGAGGATGACGATGAGGAGTTTGACACTGACGAGCTGCCAGAGTTGTCTCTTGACGACTCCGATGAATCTGACGACGAGGATGATCCGGTAGAGGATGGTGACCGCATCTTCTACACGACATTCTCGCCGCCGGAGGACATCCGCGCTACCAGCACCGTTTCACAACGGCTTGCAGAGGCGTATGCCAAAAACTCCGCACCCGGTACGGAAGCAATTCCCGAGTGGGCGCGTGAGTTTGAGGATGTCTTCAATCGGGAGTCATTTGACTCGTTGCCCGAGCGTCGGAGCTGGGACCATGCCATTGAGCTTGTCCCAGACTCGAAGCCTGCCAACTGCAAGGTCTACCCAATCTCACCCCTCGAGCAGCGTGAGCTGGACGCTTTTATCGAGGAGGGCCTTGCTACTGGTAGGATTCGACCGTCCAAGTCCCCGATGGCGTCTCCAGTCTTCTTTGTCAAGAAGAAGGATGGGGCACTTCGGTTTGTTCAGGACTATCGAGCACTCAATGCGATGACCGTGAAAAACCGGTACCCACTCCCTCTGATCAACGACCTCATTAACCGATTGAAGGGAGCCCGGTTCTTCACGAAACTCGACATCCGGTGGGGCTTTAACAATGTCCGCATCCGTGAAGGCGACGAGTGGAAGGCCGCATTCCGTACAAACCGTGGGCTCTTTGAGCCTTTGGTGATGTACTTTGGCCTGACCAACTCCCCTGCGACCTTCCAGACCATGATGAACGACATCTTCCAGGACCTCATCCTGTCTGGCGATGTCATGGTCTACCTTGACGACATCCTCATCGCGCACTCGGACCTCACCCGGCATCGCGAGATTGTCCGGGAGGTCCTTCGGCGGCTCCGGAAGCATAAGCTCTACCTGCGCCCGGAGAAGTGCGAGTTTGAGAAGTCATCGATCGAGTATCTCGGCGTGATCATCTCCCACAACCATGTCGAGATGGACCCGGTCAAGGTTGCTGGAGTCACTGCCTGGCCGACGCCGGAGAACAAGAAGGACGTGCAGCAGTTTGTAGGCTTCACTAACTTCTACCGGCGCTTCATCCGAGACTTCTCCGACCTCGCTCGTCCGCTCTTCGATCTGACCCGGAAGGGTCAGGTTTGGGTTTGGACTGAGAAGGAGGCCGGGGCGTTTCAAGCGCTCAAGGACGCGGTTACCTCCGATCCGGTTCTCATCCTTCCAGATGAGACCCGGATGTACCGCCTCGAAGCTGACAGCTCTGACTTCGCTTCTGGTGCTGTCCTCTCGCAGGAGTCTGATGATGGGAAGTGGCACCCTGTCGCATTCTTCTCCAAGAGCTTGTCTCCGGTCCAGCGCAACTACGAGATTCACGACAAAGAGATGCTTGCGATTGTCCGGTCTCTCGAGGAGTGGCGACACTTCCTCGAAGGCTCGCAGCTTCCTGTCGAGATCTGGACTGACCACAAGAACTTGGAGTACTTCCGGAAGTCACAGAACCTCAACCGCAGGCAGGCGCGGTGGTCGCTGTACCTGTCTCGGTTCGACTTCACCCTTCACCACAAGCCCGGGCGCTTGATGGGTCGACCCGACGCCCTCTCTCGGCGACCGGACCATGGGGCAGCTTCGGATAATCAGGATGTGACGCTCCTGACTCCCGAGCTCTTTCATGTCCGCGCGCTGGAGGGCATCACCATCTCCGGTCCGGAAGCTCCCCTTCTCCGCGACATTCGTGATGCACTTGCCGGCGCTGCCGATCTTGAGGAACCCGTTGCTCGGGCGGCGCGGGAGCTTCTCAAGGTCCGTGGTGCCCGCTCGTCCCGGAACGCTGAGTGGAACGTTGCGGGTGGTCTCCTCTACTTCCGTGGTAAGGTCGTTGTCCCTCGGGACAAGGACCTTCGCCGCCGGATCCTGGAGCAGCACCACGACACGCGGGTTGCTGGGCATGCAGGTCGTTTCAAGACGTTGGAGCTTGTCTCCCGGAACTACTGGTGGCCCCAGATGTCCCGTCACGTCGGCCGGTATGTGGCGACCTGCGACCTGTGCTGCCGCACAAAGGCGCTTCGCAAGCTTCCGATCGGTGAGCTGCACCCCACTGAGGTCCCCCCAGACCGCTGGCACACGGTCTCGGTGGACTTCGTGCCAGAGCTTCCAGAGGCTCATGGGTACGACGCTATCATGGTTGTAGTTGACGTCCTCGGTAAGCGGGCGCACTTCAATGAGTGCACCACGCATATCGACGCTGTCGGTGCTGCCCGGCTGTACTACCGAAATGTCTGGAGACACCATGGTACACCGGAGAAGTACATCTCTGACCGGGGTCCCCAGTTTATTGCGGAGTTCACCACGGAGCTGTGGCGTCTCATTGGTATTGAGCCAGCGACGTCCACCGCTTACCATCCGCAGACAGATGGTCAGACCGAGCGAGTTAACCAGGAGATGGAGCAGTTTCTGCGCATCTTCACTAACTACAAGCAGGACGACTGGGACTACCTCCTTCCCGCTGCGGAGTTTGCGTACAACAACCACATCCACTCCTCCACGCAGCAGGTCCCGTTCATGACCGATACCGGTAGGCTCCCTCGCATGGGGTTTGAGCCGACCGGCATACGCTCCAAGGTGGAGTCCGCCAACGAGTTCCGCGACCGCATTGCCTCTGGCGTCTCGGAAGCTCGGTCTGCGCTGGTGAAGGCCAAGGAGGAGTACAAGCGGTACTACGACCGCCGCCGCACTCCCGCTCCGGACATCAAGGTTGGGGACCGTGTCTGGCTTGACGCTTCGGACATCCAGACCACTCGTCCGTCGCCGGGCCTCTCTCATCGCCGCTTGGGCCCTTTTAAGGTGCTCAAGGTCGTTGGGAAGGGTGCGTTCAAACTGGAGCTGCCTCCCCACTATTCCAAGCTTCATCCGGTGTTCCCCGTGGTGAAGCTAGAGCTTGCGGAGGACGACCCGTTCCCGGGTCGTCCAGGGTATGACGAGCCTGAACCAGTGCTTCCAGACGCACCTGGAGACGCTCCGGAATGGGAAGTTGACGCAGTTCTGGATGCTAAAGTCCGGTGGAAGAGCTTGTGGTACTTTGTCAGCTGGAAGGGCTACAACGCGGCGCACAACCAGTGGGTTAAGCACTCCAACTTCTTTGGTCCAGAAGCCCTCGCAGCGTTCTACGAGAAATACCCGGCCAAACCTCGTTTAATTGCTCGTGCGTCCTTTGACTCCCTTCCCTTCCAAAGCACCGCCCTCCACGTCCGATCTATGCGTCGAGGCGCCGCATTCCAAGGGGGGGATGATGTCAGGGGACCCCTCTTCCAACGCCCCTCCGGTCCGTCCCGATACCATCACGCCTGTGATCAAGCCCGGGATCTCTGCCGATCACTCCGGTCACATGTCTCTGTACAGTAGCTATATATACTCACGGCCTGGCGTGTGGATCCTCAGAGTTTCTTCTCTTTGGATTCCCCTCGTCAGGTGCGTTACCTTGTATTAGTAGCTACCGTTTATTGATCTTTGGATTCCCCTCGTCAGGACTCTTGAGTATTCTCGGGCCTCGAGGTTGCCCTTACAAACGCCCTCTTTGGGCCCCTCGATTTTCCGGGGCTCGGGATATTACGAATGACCTGGCTGGCAGAGTTCGAATGACAGTTCAACTTGGTAATCGTGAAGGTCCCACGTTGGTCTGTGCGTTGCCGTGCGTCGCGATAAGTAATTAGAGGTACAGTCACCGTACTAGGGTCACGGTTCAACTTGGTAATTGGGAATATCCCACGTTGGTCCGTGCATTGCCGTGCGTTGCGTGATATGGCGCCATTGACCAATGTTCTTGTCTTCACAACTTGAACGTTAAGGGCTGGCGCTGAAACTTGAAGGAAATTCACATTACTGCGCCTCAGATTTAGGGAAGGGTACCCGCTCGAGCACACTTTGCGAAGGCCGTAAATAAGGTGGAGCCAGGTTTGACGAGTGGGCATGCCCGAGCCTCGCCCGACCCGAAATGACGCCAAGATAATAGCCCCGGAGGGGTTGATAAGACGAAAATACCCACCGGTGAATTGTGTCGGGACTTCTTTGGAACCATTAGGGGTGCTCAATTCTTAGCTCGAGCTAGATCGGTTCGGATTTTAATTCAATATTTGGACGGAACAAATAAACAAACTCATCTTTTCTCGAATCCACTCTCGGATTTTTCGCACCGAAATGTGGTGGAGGTGTGAGAGAGTATGTCGATTTGTAGCATTGTGACTAAAACGAGAGAGTGTGCGATAAGGAATTGCGACGCAAAACCGTTTTCGAGTGCAGATTAGCCTTGTTTGGTCAACCAAATAGTGAATTAAAATCCGAACTGAACTCGCTCGAACTAAGAATTGAGCACCCCTATTCATGCTCCGCTTCGGTTGTGTGGTTCGGTCGAAAACATGTTTGCGCATGCCTATGCTCCGACGCATCCTGTCACGATGCCCCGTAAGCAGCTCTTGCATCCACATATTGCCCGTGCGGATGGACGTGTGGTATGGTTCTGGGAACAGCCGTGGTCAAGCCGTGGTTTCATCGCTTCGACTGTGCCAAGAACAGCTGCAAGAACGACTCTAGCAACGATGGCACGGTGCCGTTTGGGGTGTTCGGACGTGGGGGACATGGGTATGCATACCATAGCTCAGCTGAGAGAGGCTTGGGTGTACCTCTGTGGCTGTTGTGGCTTGCACGAAGAGAGAGAAAGCAAAGATCAAGGCTATCGGACTTAATTCGGCAATCTTAATGCCGCCCAAGGGAAAACCACCGCCGTGCCTTGCAAATGCCTCGTACACTTCGAAATTTCCACTGCATCATCACAAACACTCTGTACGCGCAATATATTCTAATTCAACCCAACTAATGCGTGTTTGGTTCAAGCAACACAATTTTTAATGTACACTTCAAATTCTCCACCGCATCAGCACAAACACTCTGTATGCGCAATATATTCCAATTTCAACTCAATTCAATCCTACACCACTGTCTCTGCAATTTTTAATGCCGCGCGGGGGAAACCCACCGGCATGCCTTGCCAATGGCTCGTACACTTCAAATTCCCCACCACATCAACACAAACACTCCGTACACGCAATATATTCCAATTCAAACCAACTAATGCGTGTTCGGTTCAAACAACACAATTCTTAACGCCGCCCAGGGAACAACCACCGCCATGCCTTGCAAATGCCCCGTACACTTCAAATTCTCCACCGCATCAGCACAAACACTCTGTATGCGCAATATATTCCAATTTCAACTCAATTCAATCCTACACCACTGTCTCTGCAATTTTAATGCCGCGCGGGGAAAACCCACCGGCATGCCTTGCCAATGGCTCGTACACTTCAAATTCCCCACTGCATCAACACAAACACTCCGTACACGCAATATATTCCAATTCAAACCAACTAATGCGTGTTCGGTTCAAACAACACAATTCTTAACGCCGCCTGGGGGAAACCCACCACCATGCCTTGCAAATGCCTCGTACACTTCAAATTTTCCACCGCATCAGCACAAACACTCTGTATGCGCAATATATTCCAATTTCAACTCAATTCAATCCTACACCACTGTCTCTGCAATTTCTAATGCCACGTGGGGAAAACCCACCGGCATGCCTTGCCAATGGCTCGTACACTTCAAATTCCCCACCGCATCCACACAAACACTCCGTACACGCAAGATATTCCAATTCAAACCAACTAATGCGTGTTCGGTTCAAACAACACAATTTTTAATGCCGCGCGGGGGAAACCCACCGGCATGCCTTGCCAATGGCTTGTACACTTCAAATTCCCCACCGCATCAACACAAACACTCCGTACACGCAATATATTCCAATTCAACGCAACTAATGTGTGTTCGGTTCAAGCAACACAATTTTTAACGCCGCCCAGGGGACAACCACCGCCATGCCTTGCAAATGCCCCGTACACTTCAAATTCTCCACCGCATCAGCACAAACACTATGTACGCGCAATATATTCCAATTCAACGCAACTAATGCGTGTTCGGTTCAAGCAACACAATTTTTAACGCCGCCCAGGGGACAACCACCGCCATGCCTTGCAAATGCCTCGTACACTTCAAATCCTCCACCGCATCAGCACAAACACTCTGTATGCGCAATATATTCCAATTTCAACTCAATTCAATCCTACACCACTGTCTCTGCAATTTTTAATGCCGCGCGGGGGAAACCCACCGGCATGCCTTGCCAATGGCTTGTACACTTCAAATTCCCCACCGCATCAACACAAACACTCCGTACACGCAAGATATTCCAATTCAAACCAACTAATGCGTGTTCGGTTCAAACAACACAATTCTTAACGCTGCCCAGGGGACAACCACCGCCATGCCTTGCAAATGCCTCGTACACTTCAAATTCCCCACCGCATCAACACAAACACTCCGTACACGCAAGATATTCCAATTCAAACCAACTAATGCGTGTTCGGTTCAAACAACACAATTCTTAACGCCGCCCAGGGAACAACCACCGCCATGCCTTGCAAATGCCTCGTACACTTCAAATCCTCCACCGCATCAGCACAAACACTCTGTACGCGCGATATATTCTAATTCAACGCAACTAATGCGTGTTCGGTTCAAGCAACACAATTTTTAATGCCGCGCGGGGGAAACCCACCGGCATGCCTTGCCAATGGCTCGTACACTTCAAATTCCCCACCGCATCAACACAAACACTCCGTACACGCAATATATTCCAATTCAAACCAACTAATGCGTGTTCGGTTCAAACAACACAATTCTTAACGCCGCCTGGGGGAAACCCACCGCCATGCCTTGCAAATGCCTCGTACACTTCAAAATTTCCACCGCATCAGCACAAACACTATGTACGCGCAATATATTCCAATTCAACGCAACTAATGCGTGTTCGGTTCAAGCAACACAATTTTTAACGCCGCCCAGGGGACAACCACCGCCATGCCTTGCAAATGCCTCGTACACTTCAAATTCCCCACCGCATCAACACAAACACTCCGTACACGCAATATATTCCAATTCAAACCAACTAATGCGTGTTCGGTTCAAACAACACAATTCTTAACGCCGCCCAGGGAACAACCACCGCCATGCCTTGCAAATGCCTCGTACACTTCAAATCCTCCACCGCATGAGCACAAACACTCTGTATGCGCAATATATTCCAATTTCAACTCAATTCAATCCTACACCACTGTCTCTGCAATTTTTAATGCCGCGCAGGGGAAACCCACCGGCATGCCTTGCCAATGGCTCGTACTCTTCAAATTCCCCATTGCATCAACACAAACACTCCGTACACGCAATATATTCCAATTCAAACCAACTAATGCGTGTTCGGTTCAAACAACACAATTCTTAACGCCGCCCAGGGAACAACCACCGCCATGCCTTGCAAATGCCTCGTACACTTCAAATTTTCCACCGCATCAGCACAAACACTATGTACGCGCAATATATTCCAATTCAACGCAACTAATGCGTGTTCGGTTCAAGCAACACAATTTTTAACGCCGCCCAGGGGACAACCACCGCCATGCCTTGCAAATGCCTCGTACACTTCAAATCCTCCACCGCATCAGCACAAACACTCTGTATGCGCAATATATTCCAATTTCAACTCAATTCAATCCTACACCACTGTCTCTGCAATTTCTAATGCCACGTGGGGAAAACCCACCGGCATGCCTTGCCAATGGCTCGTACACTTCAAATTCCCCACCGCATCCACACAAACACTCCGTACACGCAAGATATTCCAATTCAAACCAACTAATGCGTGTTCGGTTCAAACAACACAATTTTTAATGCCGCGCGGGGCCGCGCGGGGAAACCCACCGGCATGCCTTGCCAATGGCTCGTACACTTCAAATTCCCCACCGCATCAACACAAACACTCCGTACACGCAATATATTCCAATTCAAACCAACTAATGCGTGTTCGGTTCAAACAACACAATTCTTAACGCCGCCTGGGGGAAACCCACCGCCATGCCTTGCAAATGCCTCGTACACTTCAAATTCTCCACCGCATCAGCACAAACACTCTGTACGCGCAATACATTCCAATTCAACGCAACTAATGCGTGTTTGGTTCAAGCAACACAATGTTTAACGCCGCCCAGGGGACAACCACCGCCATGCCTTGCAAATGCCCCGTACACTTTAAGTTCTCCACCGCATCAGCACAAACACTCTGTACGCGCAATATATTCCAATTCAACGCAACTAATGCGTGTTCGGTTCAAGCAACCCAATTTTTAACGCCGCCCAGGGGACAACCACCGCCATGCCTTGCAAATGCCTCGTACACCTCAAATTCTCCACCGCATCAGCACAAACACTCTGTACGCGCAATACATTCCAATTCAACGCAACTAATGCGTGTTTGGTTCAAGCAACACAATGTTTAACGCCGCCCAGGGGACAACCACCGCCATGCCTTGCAAATGCCCCGTACACTTTAAGTTCTCCACCGCATCAGCACAAACACTCTGTACGCGCAATATATTCCAATTCAACGCAACTAATGCGTGTTCGGTTCAAGCAACACAATTTTTAACGCCGCCCAGGGAACGTGGTGAAATCATTATATTTAAAGTGGTTCTCAGGCCGTTTACGGCCTATGTGACCACTGTACTACATTTACTCTACGTGGGCTTGACCTGCGGATCCCTGCCCATCGAAGGGAGGGTTGCGGGGTAAAACCCTGTGGGAGACGCGCTCCGGTTGCCCCTCGGCGCGTCGACACTCCCCCGCACCCGAGACCCGCAGGCGGAGGCCATCTTAAAATGGAGGCTGCTGGGTTACACGATGCGGACGGGACATAGGTAAGTATAGTAATGAGAGCGGTTCCTTGGGATATCAGGATCATGTGGAGGGAATATGGATAATTTGTGGGGAGGGGGATTGCGGCGTGTCCTGGGGAAAGTTGCCGGATAGGAAGGGACGAAGATGGTCCCAGTGAGAAAAGGGAAGAGAGAGAGATAGAGGTAGAGGGGAGGGGCATGGGCATGGGCATAGTGGAGGGAGGGGACATATGTGTAGGTGGGGTGATAGATAAAAGACGAGGGGAATGATGAAGGTGAAAGGGGGAAGATTCCGTTCATTGGTCGGCGTTTGGCGTGGGGTTGTACTGCGGGAGACGCCCAGTGGCGTGGACATACTCCAGGAGCGCGGTGCGGTTCTTGGCTTTGCCTAATAGTGTTTTCTTGGATAGTAGTTGACGGCCGTTGGCGTACAGCTTGCAACGTAGGGCGTCTCGTTCCGTGCAGAATCTGCGGCAGGACAGGAGAAAGTGTCCCACGGTCTCTGGCGTCTGGCACTTCTGGCAAAGAGGGGAGTCGACGGCGCCGAAGCGCGCCAGGTACGCATGCAGCCCGACGTGTCCCGTACGGAGCTGCGTGATAACGCTGCACTGGCGGCGTGAGAGGTCCGCAAACCACCTTAGTGGCTGCTTCCCCGGCGGTGTCTTGTCAAATTCCCTGTGCCGTGTCCCCGCGCGCGAAGAGTTCCACTCGTTGTCCCACGCGGTCGCTATGCGCTTCTTGTGCGCAGCGCGCAGCGCGGCCTGGCTGCTGGGAAGGTGACGGAGAGAGGCGAGCGAGGACGGGAGGACCGAGGACTTGCCTTGTGCTGCCTCCTTTGCCTCTGTATCCACCGCTTCATTTCCATCGACGCCGACATGGCCAGGAATCCACGCTATGTGTAGCTTAAACGTGCGTCGGCGCTTGCGGAGGTCCGTGAGAGTCTTGTGGAAGGTGCGGACGAGGTGTTGGCCGGGTTGGGGGCGCGGGTTCGCGACGGCTCGAATGGCAGCTTGGTTGTCGATGAGGAGTGTGGCGGCACACAGCTGTGGGATCAGGCTGATTAGTAATAGTCCCAAAATAAGACCCACCAACTCCGCCTCAAACACAGTGTGCTCGTCCGTTGGCCCAAGGTGTACGTGTCTCGTCAAGACGACACCATTGTGCTCTACCTGTGCTGCCCCACCTATCCCGCCTTCAAACCCTGAACCGTCGCCGTAGATGCAGACACCGTCCGTGTACCGTGCCAATTCGCCTGCCGCCGCGTCCTTGTCCGCCGCAATCCTGTAGGTGAGGGGCGCCGACCACGTCGTGTCTAGTGGTATGGGGTCGACCGTTTCGAGGTCGGCGATCTCTGGGAAGGCGCGGAACATCTCGTGCAAGACGGACCGGTGTCGCAAAGGGTACATGCGCATGCATCGCTGGACGTGAGGGTGGAGTGGGTGATGCGTTGGGAGGGAAGCGAGACGGAGAGCAGCGTTGAATGACGCTTGGTTCAGGCGGAGTTGGATGGGCGGGATACCTGCATGGTAATTGAGGGCGTCAATGGGCGTGGATTTAAAGGCGCCGGTGATGAGCCTGCACACAATGTTCTGGACCTTCGCCAGGCGTGAGAGAGCACCTACCGAGCCCTTCCGACGTCCTGCGCCTGTGGAATAGACGGGTGAGTACCATACACACAATCCATACTCCATCTTGGGGATCACCACCGAACGGAAGAGCTGACGGACGAATTGGTGCGGCAGGCCAAATGTCGGGCGGGTGAGGCGGTTAATTGCCATCACCGCCTTCGTGCCTTTCGCCACTGCCTGCTCGACCTGCTCCTTCCAGCGGAGCCCCCGATCCATTATCAGGCCGAGGTACTTGGCCGAATCGGAAGCCGGGATGGTGTGTGCCGGGGTCATGAGAGGTAGAGGTGCGTACTTGTTGCCATTTCTTGTGTAGTGGACAAGCTGAAATTTACCCAGGTCAAAGGAGCATCCGTGCGTGCGGGACCAGTGGAATGCCAGCGGCATGATGTCGTTTAGCTTCCGGACGTTTTCCTCCACTGTGTCGGACTCGACGGCCAGCATTGTATCGTCGATATAGCCCGCTATTAAGCGGTCGCGGCACGACGGGTCGACAATCTCCAAGAGATCTGCGGAGTAGAACAGGTATAGGATTGGGGAGAGCGGCGAGCCCTGCGGTATACCCATACTGGCGGCCAGTAACGGGGATGTAAAGTCGTCAAATTTGAGGTGCGTCAAACGGTCGGTGAGGAAGCTGGATGTCCATCTGACGAGGTCCTCAGCTACTCCCCTCTTGCGTAGGTTGTGCAGTAGGCGCGCGTGGTTCACAGAGGGGAACGCCTGTGAAATGTCCATAAACACCACGGACACCACTTTACCTCTGCGCCACGCGTTCTTGATGCGCTGCACCAGAAAAAGGCCGGCGTCTGTGGTCGTTCGCCCGGGGCGTCCGCCGAAATGGGTAGCAGGGAGTGCGTGTTCCCTCTCCGCGTACGTCGCGAGTCTCCGCGCCAGTACGGACTCCACCACTTTGGCCATTGTTTCCTCGAGCGCAATGGGGCGGTACGCTTTGGGGATCGTGTAATCGGGCTTGCCCGGCTTGCGCAACGTGATGGTCGTGAAGATCTTCCACGCTGTCGGGTGGTGTCCCAGTCGCTTGCAGGCGTTCGCGACGCGCGTGAGTACCGGAGTAAGGAAGGATTCGGTCTCTTGCAGCGCTACGTTGGGGATACCGTACGGGCCAGGCGCCTTGAAGGGCGGTAGTTTCTTGATTGAGGTACGGATTTCTTCCTCGACAATGTCGGGGCTGACAGCTTCTTGTGTGTACTCAGCGTCCGCGATGTCCGAGAGGTCTGCCGGCGGCGGGTCGGGGAAGAACTGTGCCTTGAAGGCATTGCACTTCTCCTCGTTGGATCGTGCCGGCCCGTTGGGTGTAGTAAGGTCGGGGATGCGCGACGCGGTCGTATCGGATGGCTGGTGGCTGGCATACTTGTGAGCCTGCCACACCGTCCGCTCCGTTGCGTCCTCCAACCACTCCTTCCAGTGCAGCCTCTTCTGGCGCCGCAGAGCGCTGTGGTATGCATTTCTTGCGGGTTTCACGGCGTCCCTCTCAGCACGCGTGGCGTTCCTTTTTGCAGCACAGTTCTTCAGCTTGTTCAGCTCTCGGAGCTGGAGCTTGAGCTCGCGCGTGAACCATCGCTTCGAGAAGGCGGATTTCTCCGCTAGCGGGACCGTGGTGCGTGTCGCGTCCGCGTAGCCATCCAACAGGTCGCTCACCAGTCCATCCAGCTCCGTCGCGTCGGCGATGCACATCGACCGCTCGGTAATGCGCTCAGTGTCGCATGCCTTCGCTGCCGCTGCGTGAAACTCTTTCCAGTCAACCTCCCTCCATTTGTAGCGAGGAGGCGGGGTGGTGCGGCCAAGGGCGAGGTTGATAGTAACATCGATACACCGATGGTCAGAACCGTACCCGCCGTGTACGGTGACTTTCGTGACAGTTTCAGCGAGCCTGGGAGTTGCGAAGACAAGGTCGATAGTGGTCCAAACTTTATGTACGTCGGAATAGAATGTCGGTGTGCACGGCGGAAGGCACAGAACCAGATCAGACTCAGCGAGCATCTGAATCATCTCCGAGGTGTCCGAACAGCGATTCCGTTTGTGACGGTGGGGGCCTGACCACAGGACGTGGTGTTTGTTGAAGTCTCCAAATAAGAAGAAGTCGGTGTCGCCGACCTCATCGGAATTTAAGTGGGCGCGCATGAAAATAATAGTGGAATCAGATTTGGGGGGATTGTAAACGGAATAAATACGAAAGGGTGGGGAGTCGGGAGGGGAAAAGTGTAGACCAGCTACGTCTAAGCTCTTGAGATAGATTTGAGAGTACGAGTCGGAAGGTATGCTTTTGTTGATATAGATCGCGCTACGGATGAGATGGCCTGGTCGTCGTAGGTAAGCCTTGGACGGCAGTATCAAATGCCAGTCCTTGTGCTGGAACGAGGCCTGAGTTGCAATAAAGTACGGCAACTCCTGTACCGCAAGGACATTGAAATGGGATGGACTGGTATCATTGAGTAGTGACATGAGAACCTCGGGCTGCTTGCGGCAGTTGAGGTTCCGGACCCGAATCTCGTCTGGGAGGTCATCGTACATCACGCTCGCGCGCCCGAGCCGGCGCGAGAGGCGAAGTCCTGGTTAAAGTACGGTGACTGGTTACGGGAGAAAGTGGCCATTGCACGCGCCTTTACGGGGCACGCAGCAGCAAACGACTTGTGTGCGCCGCCGCAGTTGGCGCAGAGCACCTTGATGTGCTTGCATACGCGGGCATTGGTGCAGCGAGGGGTCTCCGGGCAGTGGCAGTCACGCGTAGCGTGTGAGCCTGCGCATCGAGCGCACTTGACAGCGGTGGGGTCCTTTCCCTTTGGACACGCCTTGGCCATATGGCCGTGGCCTTGACAGTGGAAGCACATGGGAGGGCCGGGTTCGAATTTGGAGACAGGGCATGACGTCCCCATCAGAGCCAGTGAGCGATGGATAAGTGCATCTGCGGCTTTCTCGTCGTCGAGGACAATCACGAGGGAAGAGGCGGATTTCGACGCGTCCTTTTGTTCGTGTAGCCATCGCGTCTCCAGAACAGAAGACGGCGACGAGAGTGTGCCTGCGTTCTCGTAGTAGATGGCCGACGCCGCGCCCGCTGCCTTCGGGTCGAAGTTTATGGGTACGTAGTCGGCCTTGACGTAGTATTTCTTGCGGTGCAGTTCCGCGTTCGGCTCGAAGGAGGTGATCCAGTCGTTGCCGTGCAGCACCAGCAGCTTGGCTTGCTCCTCGTTATGAGCCATCACTAGGATGTTGCCGTTGGCGAGCTTGCGGACGCTGTGTACCTTGCCTTCTTGCACGCCCAGGTGCATGGCTTTCCCGAGCGCCGTCTCGATCTGAGTCTTGAGTTCCGCCGGTGAGCGTTGACGGTTCGGAGACTTTCGATCAGCCTTGGCCATCGAAATGGTAACAAGGAGCTCTTGGGGAGGAGCCGGGGGCCGAGGGCGTGGCGCGGGAGGCTGAGAGGTGTGATGGTTGTCGTGTGGTGGGTGTGCGCATCCATCGCGCGTGGGGTCCGAGGGCTGGGGGACGTTCTTAATGCGCTCCGCGAGGAGTGCTAGCGCTTTCTGCGAAAAGGATTCAATCGCGGCGTTTTGCAGACGCTCACTTTCGTTGATCACGGGCGCCGTGCCACCCGTGCCACCCAATCCTTCCTGCCGAATTCTCGTCGCTAAACGGATCGCCTTATCCTTGTCGCCCTTCTTCAAGTTCTGTCCGGACTTCCAGGTGCCAATCATGGTGAGAAGTTCTTCGAGCGCTTCGAGCAATCGACGTCGATGACGACAGCGGGGAAGCTGAGGTCCTCTTCCGCGTCGCAGGTCGGGATGGGGCGAGTTCGTCGCCTGACATACGGGTACAGACGATATAACGTGTTATTTAAAGTGAGCCACTCGAAGTCTTTGTGGTGGTTTGAGATCAAGAGAGTTTTCGCCGCCCAGGGAACAACCACCGCCATGCCTTGCAAATGCCTCGTACACTTCAAATCCTCCACCGCATCAGCACAAACACTCTGTATGCGCAATATATTCCAATTTCAACTCAATTCAATCCTACACCACTGTCTCTGCAATTTTTAATGCCGCGCGGGGGAAACCCACCGGCATGCCTTGCCAATGGCTCGTACACTTCAAATTCCCCACCGCATCAACACAAACACTCCGTACACGCAATATATTCCAATTCAAACCAACTAATGCGTGTTCGGTTCAAACAACACAATTCTTAACGCCGCCTGGGGGAAACCCACCGCCATGCCTTGCAAATGCCTCGTACACTTCAAATTTTCCACCGCATGAGCACAAACACTCTGTATGCGCAATATATTCCAATTTCAACTCAATTCAATCCTACACCACTGTCTCTGCAATTTTTAATGCCGCGCGGGGGAAACCCACCGGCATGCCTTGCCAATGGCTCGTACACTTCAAATTCCCCACCGCATCAACACAAACACTCCGTACACGCAATATATTCCAATTCAAACCAACTAATGCGTGTTCGGTTCAAACAACACAATTCTTAACGCCGCCCAGGGAACAACCACCGCCATGCCTTGCAAATGCCTCGTACACTTCAAATTTTCCACCGCATCAGCACAAACACTATGTACGCGCAATATATTCCAATTCAACGCAACTAATGCGTGTTCGGTTCAAGCAACACAATTTTTAACGCCGCCCAGGGGACAACCACCGCCATGCCTTGCAAATGCCTCGTACACTTCAAATTCCCCACCGCATCAACACAAACACTCCGTACACGCAATATATTCCAATTCAAACCAACTAATGCGTGTTCGGTTCAAACAACACAATTCTTAACGCCGCCCAGGGAACAACCACCGCCATGCCTTGCAAATGCCTCGTACACTTCAAATCCTCCACCGCATGAGCACAAACACTCTGTATGCGCAATATATTCCAATTTCAACTCAATTCAATCCTACACCACTGTCTCTGCAATTTTTAATGCCGCGCGGGGGAAACCCACCGGCATGCCTTGCCAATGGCTCGTACTCTTCAAATTCCCCATTGCATCAACACAAACACTCCGTACACGCAATATATTCCAATTCAAACCAACTAATGCGTGTTCGGTTCAAACAACACAATTCTTAACGCCGCCCAGGGAACAACCACCGCCATGCCTTGCAAATGCCTCGTACACTTCAAATTTTCCACCGCATCAGCACAAACACTATGTACGCGCAATATATTCCAATTCAACGCAACTAATGCGTGTTCGGTTCAAGCAACACAATTTTTAACGCTGCCCAGGGGACAACCACCGCCATGCCTTGCAAATGCCCCGTACACTTCAAATTCTCCACCGCATCAGCACAAACACTCTGTATGTGCAATATATTCCAATTTCAACTCAATTCAATCCTACACCACTGTCTCTGCAATTTTTAATGCTGCGCGGGGGAAACCCACCGGCATGCCTTGCCAATGGCTCGTACTCTTCAAATTCCCCATTGCATCAACACAAACACTCCGTACACGCAATATATTCCAATTCAAACCAACTAATGCGTGTTCGGTTCAAACAACACAATTCTTAACGCCGCCCAGGGAACAACCACCGCCATGCCTTGCAAATGCCTCGTACACTTCAAATCCTCCACCGCATCAGCACAAACACTCTGTACGCGCAATATATTCCAATTCAACGCAACTAATGCGTGTTCGGTTCAAGCAACACAATTTTTAACGCCGCCCAGGGGACAACCACCACCATGCCTTGCAAATGCCTCGTACACTTCAAATTCTCCACCGCATCAGCACAAACACTCTGTACGCGCGATATATTCTAATTCAACGCAACTAATGCGTGTTCGGTTCAAGCAACCCAATTTTTAACGTCGCCCGGGGGAAAACCACCGCCATGCCTTGCAAATGCCTCGTACACTTCAAATCCTCCACCGCATGAGCACAAACACTCTGTATGCGCAATATATTCCAATTTCAACTCAATTCAATCCTACACCACTGTCTCTGCAATTTTTAATGCCGCGCGGGGGAAACCCACCGGCATGCCTTGCCAATGGCTCGTACTCTTCAAATTCCCCACCGCATCAACACAAACACTCCGTACACGCAAGATATTCCAATTCAAACCAACTAATGCGTGTTCGGTTCAAACAACACAATTCTTAACGCCGCCTGGGGGAAACCCACCGCCATGCCTTGCAAATGCCTCGTACACTTCAAATTTTCCACCGCATCAGCACAAACACTCTGTATGCGCAATATATTCCAATTTCAACTCAATTCAATCCTACACCACTCTCTCTGCAATTTTTAATGCCGCGCGGGGGAAACCCACCGGCATGCCTTGCAAATGCCTCGTACACTTCAAATTCCCCACCGCATCAACACAAACACTCCGTACACGCAATATATTCCAATTCAACCAACTAATGCGTGTTCGGTTCAAACAACACAATTCTTAACGCCGCCTGGGGGAAACCCACCGCCATGCCTTGCAAATGCCCCGTACACTTCAAATTCTCCACCGCATCAGCACAAACACTCTGTATGTGCAATATATTCCAATTTCAACTCAATTCAATCCTACACCACTGTCTCTGCAATTTTTAATGCCGCGCGGGGGAAACCCACCGGCATGCCTTGCCAATGGCTCGTACACTTCAAATTCCCCACCGCATCAACACAAACACTCCGTACACGCAATATATTCCAATTCAAACCAACTAATGCGTGTTCGGTTCAAACAACACAATTCTTAACGCCGCCCAGGGAACAACCACCGCCATGCCTTGCAAATGCCTCGTACACTTCAAATCCTCCACCGCATGAGCACAAACACTCTGTATGCGCAATATATTCCAATTTCAACTCAATTCAATCCTACACCACTGTCTCTGCAATTTTTAATGCCGCGCGGGGGAAACCCACCGGCATGCCTTGCCAATGGCTCGTACTCTTCAAATTCCCCACCGCATCAACACAAACACTCCGTACACGCAATATATTCCAATTCAAACCAACTAATGCGTGTTCGGTTCAAACAACACAATTCTTAACGCCGCCTGGGGGAAACCCACCGCCATGCCTTGCAAATGCCTCGTACACTTCAAATTTTCCACCGCATGAGCACAAACACTCTGTATGCGCAATATATTCCAATTTCAACTCAATTCAATCCTACACCACTGTCTCTGCAATTTTTAATGCTGCGCGGGGGAAACCCACCGGCATGCCTTGCCAATGGCTCGTACACTTCAAATTCCCCACCGCATCAACACAAACACTCCGTACACGCAATATATTCCAATTCAAACCAACTAATGCGTGTTCGGTTCAAACAACACAATTCTTAACGCCGCCTGGGGGAAACCCACCGCCATGCCTTGCAAATGCCTCGTACACTTCAAATTTTCCACCGCATCAGCACAAACACTATGTACGCGCAATATATTCCAATTCAACGCAACTAATGCGTGTTCGGTTCAAGCAACACAATTTTTAACGCCGCCCAGGGGACAACCACCACCATGCCTTGCAAATGCCTCGTACACTTCAAATTCTCCACCGCATCAGCACAAACACTCTGTACGCGCGATATATTCTAATTCAACGCAACTAATGCGTGTTCGGTTCAAGCAACCCAATTTTTAACGTCGCCCGGGGGAAAACCACCGCCATGCCTTGCAAATGGCTCGTACACTTCAAATTCCCCACCGCATCAACACAAACACTCCGTACACGCAATATATTCCAATTCAAACCAACTAATGCGTGTTCGGTTCAAACAACACAATTCTTAACGCCGCCTGGGGGAAACCCACCGCCATGCCTTGCAAATGCCTCGTACACTTCAAATTTTCCACCGCATCAGCACAAACACTATGTACGCGCAATATATTCCAATTCAACGCAACTAATGCGTGTTCGGTTCAAGCAACACAATTTTTAACGCCGCCCAGGGGACAACCACCGCCATGCCTTGCAAATGCCTCGTACACTTCAAATTCCCCACCGCATCAACACAAACACTCCGTACACGCAATATATTCCAATTCAAACCAACTAATGCGTGTTCGGTTCAAACAACACAATTCTTAACGCCGCCCAGGGAACAACCACCGCCATGCCTTGCAAATGCCTCGTACACTTCAAATCCTCCACCGCATGAGCACAAACACTCTGTATGCGCAATATATTCCAATTTCAACTCAATTCAATCCTACACCACTGTCTCTGCAATTTTTAATGCCGCGCGGGGGAAACCCCAGTGGCTGCAGTCCACAATGCCCTAGAAGCTAGGGCCCCTACGTTTGATTAATCCCTACTCGCTAGGGTCCAGCTTTTTCCGCCGGATTACTGAGCTGAACCCTACTCTGTAGGGCTATAATAATATTTCTGTGAGCCAGATATAATATTATTCTGCGGGGTTCACAGGGATCAGCTGTACAGTGTTTTAAACCAGAAGAAACGGGCCAAAATGGAAACATTATAGGCCTATACGCTACGGTGGGGCTGAATACAATATTATTCCCTGAGCTTAGTAGGCTTCAGCTGATCACTACCTTGTGCAGGTATATTTTTTCAAGAGGAGGGCTGGGGTGAGCTGCTCACAACAAGAATATTCCATTACCTAGATGCCAGGTGATAGCTGATCACTGCTATAATATTGCCTGCACCTGGTGACCTAGGTTCAGCTCACCAATGGCACAATATTTCTGCCTGAGGAGCATAGGAGTTAGCTGTGCAGGGCCAGAATATTGTTGCCCCAAGGTAGTAGGTTACAGCTCATCGATATCTTGACCAGCTATAATATTTTTGCACCCAGGTAGGTTCCATGCAGCTGATCCACAGCAAAATATTATTCTAGAAACAGGCTGAGGCTCAGCTGCTCATGGCTATAATATTTGTTTACCTGGACTCCTGGACAGAGCTGGTCGATGTTCTGATAGGTTGTAATATTTTTTGAGCCTGGTCGCCAGGGTTCAGCTTGTCGGTAGAACAATATTATTGCAGTGAGCACATCTGGGCTCAGCTGCTCATGTCCATAATATTATACAACCTGGAGGGCAGGTCACAGCTGATCGGAATCTCGACCACCCGTAATATTTTTCTACCCTGGTAGGTTCCGTTCAGCTGATCCAGGACGGAATATTGTTCCCTGAACAAGCTGGGTCTCAGCTGCTTGTAGCGATAATATTGTTCTACCTAGACCACAGGGAATAGCTGATGGACATTTTGAGAGGCCATAATATTTTTGGAGCCTGGTTATGAGGGTTTAGCTGTTCACTCAAGCAATATTATTGCAGTGAACATGGTTAGGTTCAGCTGCTCATAAGTGTAATATTACGCAACCTGTATAGCAGGTTATAGCTCATCGCTGTTCTGATAGCCTGCCTATAATATTTCAACAGCCTAGTCACCTGGAGGAAGCTGATCCTTTGCACAATATTATCCCAATGAGCAAGATTGGGTGTAGCTGCTCCTGCTCACAGGATTGTGCTTCCTAGATGGCAGGTAGCAGCTGACCGAGATTGTGATAGGGTATAATATTTTCACCCCCTGGTAGCTTTGGCTCAGCTGATCGCTTGCGGAATATTATTCTGCTGAGCACAGCTGGCTTCAGCTTATCGGCCGCAGAAGATTATCTCACCTGAAAGGCAGGAACAAGCTCATGCTCAGTGTAAAAACCAAAAAAGACCCCCCCTTCTTGAGACCCCAGAAGCGCAACTGATTGAAAGCAAAGTTCCCAGAGGATCTTAATTTTCTCCCGACACAGGAGGCATTGTTTTCAAAAGAGAAAAAAAAAGAAAAAGGACTCACACCAGGATTCGAACTCGAGACTATAACCCTTTTGGGAACACTAACACCTGCTACCCAAAAAAGGAGATTTTCAACATCAGAGCTTCCTTTGCCAAGAATCTAGCTAATTTGATTGAGGAAGCATTCACTTTCGTCGTTCAGAACCCCTCAAGACTGACTACAACAAAACCAGATTCCAATTCATGCAGGGATATCATACAAAACATCAAAAATTAGTCAATTGGCTCCTCCTTGCAATATGTTAGTGATATGGTCCGTGAAACCCCGGAACATTAGTCCACAATGGTCCTCATGGTCACAGAAACAATTTCTCGTCCATTTCATCCGATATCTGGATCCAAATCACTACAATTGAGCAAAGCTAGGAAATCACTCTATAGACCTACAACATGCTTTTCCGTCCCATGGGATGTCTCAAACCATTGCCTAAGGGATGAGGAAATATACTGAGGGTGTTTAATGTACTAATTGGCATAAAAACAACTGCGTACAGCATGTTTTGAGACACTTTCCATGCATATGTATATTCTCTATGTTTAGCATGTTCTAGGCTCATCATTCATGGTCTAAGTACTGAATTCATCGATTACAAGTGTCCCAATGTTTTCAGGATCACAAATTGGAACCTTAAGCAATGTTAAAGCGGACAAATGTGAAAAGGGCCTTTTTGCTTGTTCTGTTAATAGACCAGCAAGAAGCCCATATAGCCTGGGGGAAATAGCCAGGATGTCAAAAGGCACTTTAAATGAGTCCAAATCAGCTTTATTTTGAGTGTTTTGGGCATCTTTTGGCTGAGTTCTGTTTTCGAGCATCTGTCTCAAACTTGAAGTTTTTGTCCATATGCTTCGTCCGGTCTCAGACACCATCTGGCCAGTTCTGGGCAAAAACACTTGGAAAAAGACTTAATTGGATGCATCTCAACTGTCTGATTACATTCCCATGCATTATCTTGGTCTGAATGGACTCTTTGGTCCCGTATTTGGCCAATAAGTAGAATGTGACATTTGATATTTTCGAGTTCTGACACTGCTCATTGAGCTTTCTTTTGGTCAAAAAGTGTTTATATAGCGGGTGGGACTTGTTGTTGATATTCAGATAAGCTATGATCACCATGTGGCAACGTGGATACCGAGAACCAGAAATACCACAAACTCAGCTGAAACCATGATGTTTGGAGTATGCTATACAGTGCTGGTGGAATTTATTAGGAGATATGCATGATACAATGATAAAGGAGACTGTGCCACATCCCTGGGCTTATGCATATAGGCCTGATATGACAAAACATGGGTTTCCTCTACATCCAGATTATGATGCTATCCCTGTTAGCAATGAAATATCATATCCACGAAAAGTCTCGCAGATAGAAACCAATGGTTTGGGATGGATAAAATGCTTTATGTTCCCTGAAATCCCCAGATATCACACTCATAAACTTTCAATGACACTCACCGGACTTTTGGTGTATTCATGCCTTCATAGACCACCCATGTGTTGTCAGGTGCAACAGGCAACATTAGGCAACATTTCAATGCAATTTACCGGCTGGTTACACACAAAATATGAGCCAGAGACGCTCTGATGTCAAGAATTCCCTTTTTTGGCCGAAAGTGTTAGTGTTCCGAAAAAGGAATTTGCCCTTTGGGGCTAAAGCTTCCGAAAACAATGTGTCGCGCCTCACGCAAAAACTGGAATCCCTCCTGCGCCTTCAGTTTTGGGCTGCCTAGGTTTCAAAAAGGCAATGGCATATTGCTGAGCTACGCCCTAGCGGGTAGGCTAGTTAATATTTTGTAGCTGAGCCCTGAACAGGTGGCAGAATAATATTATTTGTGCCACTCAGTAGCCACAATAGCGCAACAACTCGCACTGAGATGGCCTTATCAATGTTCATATTTGCCAAAAAAGACAAAATCATGTAACCATTTCTTTGCCGAAGCAACTAGGTAAAATAATATTACTGCCACACAGCTGGCACAGAGGATGAGTTGCAGCTGTTGGATGACAATTGTGATCTCCTGCTACTGGTGAGATGGCTCAGCTGCTTCACTGCACTTCTGCACCTCTGCACTGTGCCAGAGGTTTCTGGTTCAACCCCCAATGTAACACCTTTTTTTTGGTTCTTACACCGAGCATGAGCTTGTTCCTGGCTTTTAGGAGAGATAATATTCTGCGGCCAATAAGCTGAAGCCAGCCGTGCTCAGCAGAATAATATTCTGCAAGCAATCAGCTGAGCCAAAGCTACCAAGGGGTGAAAATATTATACCCTATCACGATCTCGGTCAGCTGCTATCTGCCATCTAGGAAGCACAATATTGTGATCAGGAGCAGCTACACCCAATCTTGCTCGTTGGGATAATATTGTGCAAAGGATCAGCTCCCTCCAGGTGACTAGGCTGTTGAAATATTATAGGCTATCAGAACAGCGATGAGCTATAACCTGCTATACAGGTTGTGTAATATTACACTTATGAGCAGCTGAACCTAACCATGTTCACTGCAATAATATTGCTTGGGTGATGAGCTAAATCCTGATAACCAGGCTCCAGAAATATTATGGCCTCTCAAAATGTCCATCAGCTATTCCCTGTGGTCTAGGTAGAACAATATTATCGCTACAAGCAGCTGAGACCCAGCTTGTTCAGGGAACAATATTCCGTCCTGGATCAGCTGAACGGAACCTACCAGGGTAGAAAAATATTACGGGTGGTCGAGATTCCGATCAGCTGTGACCTGCCCTCCAGGTTGTATAATATTATGGACATGAGCAGCTGAGCCCAGATGTGCTCACTGCAATAATATTGTTCTACCGACAAGCTGAACCCTGGCGACCAGGCTCACAAAATATTACAACCTATCAGAACATCGACCAGCTCTGTCCAGGAGTCCAGGTAAACAAATATTATAGCCATGAGCAGCTGAGCCTCAGCCTGTTTCTAGAATAATATTTTGCTGTGGATCAGCTGCATGGAACCTACCTCGGTGCGAAAATATTATAGCTGGTCAAGATATCGATGAGCTGTAGCCTAGTACCTTGGGGCAACAATATTCTGGCCCTGTGCAGCTGACTCCTATGCTCCTCAGGCAGAAGTATTGTGCCATTGGTGAGCTGAACCTAGGTCATCAGGTGCAGGTAATATTATAGCAGCGATCAGCTATCGCCTGGCATCTAGGTAATGTAATATTCTTGTTGCGAGCAGCTCACCCCAGCCCTCCTCTTGAAAAAATATACCTGCACAAGGTAGTGATCAGCTGAAGCCTACTAAGCTCAGGGAATAATATTGTATTCAGCCCCACCGTAGCGTATAGGCCTATAATGTTTCCATTTTGGCCCGTTTCTTCTGGTTTAAAACACTGTACAGCTGATCCCTGTGAACCCCGCAGAATAATATTATATCTGGCTCACAGAAATATTATTATAGCCCTACAGAGTAGGGTTCAGCTCAGTAATCCGGCGGAAAAAGCTGGACCCTAGCGAGTAGGGATTAATCAAACGTAGGGGCCCTAGCTTCTAGGGCATTGTGGACTGCATATTGTGGAAACCCACCGGCATGCCTTGCCAATGGCTCGTACTCTTCAAATTCCCCATTGCATCAACACAAACACTCCGTACACGCAATATATTCCAATTCAAACCAACTAATGCGTGTTCGGTTCAAACAACACAATTCTTAACGCCGCCCAGGGAACAACCACCGCCATGCCTTGCAAATGCCTCGTACACTTCAAATTTTCCACCGCATCAGCACAAACACTATGTACGCGCAATATATTCCAATTCAACGCAACTAATGCGTGTTCGGTTCAAGCAACACAATTTTTAACGCCGCCCAGGGGACAACCACCGCCACGCCTTGCAAATGCCTCGTACACTTCAAATCCTCCACCGCATCAGCACAAACACTCTGTATGCGCAATATATTCCAATTTCAACTCAATTCAATCCTACACCACTGTCTCTGCAATTTTTAATGCCGCGCGGGGGAAACCCACCGGCATGCCTTGCCAATGGCTCGTACACTTCAAATTCCCCACCGCATCAACACAAACACTCCGTACACGCAATATATTCCAATTCAAACCAACTAATGCGTGTTCGGTTCAAAC
Organism: Mycena vitilis; assembly: GCA_029203975.1. NCBI lineage: Eukaryota > Fungi > Basidiomycota > Agaricomycetes > Agaricales > Mycenaceae > Mycena > Mycena vitilis. Next base: position 114,803 of record JARGYF010000182.1, read on the forward strand.
AACACAATTCTTAACGCCGCCTGGGGAAAACCCACCGCCATGCCTTGCAAATGCCTCGTACACTTCAAATTTTCCACCGCATCAGCACAAACACTATGTACGCGCAATATATTCCAATTCAACGCAACTAATGCGTGTTCGGTTCAAGCAACACAATTTTTAACGCTGCCCAGGGGACAACCACCGCCATGCCTTGCAAATGCCCCGTACACTTCAAATTCTCCACCGCATCAGCACAAACACTCTGTATGTGCAATATATTCCAATTTCAACTCAATTCAATCCTACACCACTGTCTCTGCAATTTTTAATGCCGCGCGGGGGAAACCCACCGGCATGCCTTGCCAATGGCTCGTACTCTTCAAATTCCCCACCGCATCAACACAAACACTCCGTACACGCAAGATATTCCAATTCAAACCAACTAATGCGTGTTCGGTTCAAACAACACAATTCTTAACGCCGCCTGGGGGAAACCCACCGCCATGCCTTGCAAATGCCTCGTACACTTCAAATTTTCCACCGCATCAGCACAAACACTCTGTATGCGCAATATATTCCAATTTCAACTCAATTCAATCCTACACCACTCTCTCTGCAATTTTTAATGCCGCGCGGGGGAAACCCACCGGCATGCCTTGCCAATGGCTCGTACACTTCAAATTCCCCACCGCATCAACACAAACACTCCGTACACGCAATATATTCCAATTCAACCAACTAATGCGTGTTCGGTTCAAACAACACAATTCTTAACGCCGCCTGGGGGAAACCCACCGCCATGCCTTGCAAATGCCCCGTACACTTCAAATTCTCCACCGCATCAGCACAAACACTCTGTATGTGCAATATATTCCAATTTCAACTCAATTCAATCCTACACCACTGTCTCTGCAATTTTTAATGCCGCGCGGGGGAAACCCACCGGCATGCCTTGCCAATGGCTCGTACACTTCAAATTCCCCACCGCATCAACACAAACACTCCGTACACGCAATATATTCCAATTCAACCAACTAATGCGTGTTCGGTTCAAACAACACAATTCTTAACGCCGCCCAGGGAACAACCACCGCCATGCCTTGCAAATGCCTCGTACACTTCAAATCCTCCACCGCATCAGCACAAACACTCTGTACGCGCAATATATTCCAATTCAACGCAACTAATGCGTGTTCGGTTCAAGCAACACAATTTTTAACGCCGCCCAGGGGACAACCACCACCATGCCTTGCAAATGTCTCGTACACCTCAAATTCTCCACCGCATCAGCACAAACACTCTGTGCGGGCAATATATTCTGATTCAACGCAACTAATGCGTGTTCGGTTCAAGCAACCCAATGTTTAACGTCGCCAGGGGGAAAACCACCGCCATGCCTTGCAAATGCCCCGTACACTTCAAATTTTCCACCGCATCAGCACAAACACTCTGTACGCGCAATATATTCTGATTCAACGCAACTAATGCGTGTTCGGTTCAAGCAACCCAATTTTTAACGTCGCCCGGGGGAAAACCACCGCCATGCCTTGCAAATGCCTCGTACACTTCAAATTCTCCACCGCATCAGCACAAACACTCTGTACGCGCAATATATTCTAATTCAACGCACCTAATGCGTGTTCGGTTCAAGCAACCCAATTTTTAACGCCGCCCGGGGGAAAACCACCGCCATGCCTTGCAAATGCCTCGTACACTTCAAATTCTCCACCGCATCAGCACAAACACTCTGCACGCGCAATATATTCTAATTCAACGCACCTAATGCGTGTTCGGTTCAAGCAACCCAATTTTTAACGCCGCCCGGGGGAAAACCACCGCCATGCCTTGCAAATGCCTCGTACACTTCAAATTTTCCACCGCATCAGCACAAACACTATGTACGCGCAATATATTCCAATTCAACGCAACTAATGCGTGTTCGGTTCAAGCAACACAATTTTTAACGCCGCCCAGGGGACAACCACCGCCATGCCTTGCAAATGCCTCGTACACTTCAAATTCCCCACCGCATCAACACAAACACTCCGTACACGCAATATATTCCAATTCAAACCAACTAATGCGTGTTCGGTTCAAACAACACAATTCTTAACGCCGCCCAGGGAACAACCACCGCCATGCCTTGCAAATGCCTCGTACACTTCAAATCCTCCACCGCATGAGCACAAACACTCTGTATGCGCAATATATTCCAATTTCAACTCAATTCAATCCTACACCACTGTCTCTGCAATTTTTAATGCCGCGCGGGGGAAACCCACCGGCATGCCTTGCCAATGGCTCGTACACTTCAAATTCCCCATTGCATCAACACAAACACTCCGTACACGCAATATATTCCAATTCAAACCAACTAATGCGTGTTCGGTTCAAACAACACAATTCTTAACGCCGCCCAGGGAACAACCACCGCCATGCCTTGCAAATGCCTCGTACACTTCAAATCCTCCACCGCATCAGCACAAACACTCTGTACGCGCAATATATTCCAATTCAACGCAACTAATGCGTGTTCGGTTCAAGCAACACAATTTTTAACGCCGCCCAGGGGACAACCACCACCATGCCTTGCAAATGTCTCGTACACCTCAAATTCTCCACCGCATCAGCACAAACACTCTGTACGCGCAATATATTCTGATTCAACGCAACTAATGCGTGTTCGGTTCAAGCAACCCAATGTTTAACGCCGCCAGGGGGAAAACCACCGCCATGCCTTGCAAATGCCCCGTACACTTCAAATTTTCCACCGCATCAGCACAAACACTCTGTACGCGCAATATATTCTGATTCAACGCAACTAATGCGTGTTCGGTTCAGGCAACCCAATTTTTAACGCCGCCCGGGGGAAAACCACCGCCATGCCTTGCAAATGCCTCGTACACCTCAAATTCTCCACCGCATCAGCACAAACACTCTGTACGCGCAATATATTCTGATTCAACGCAACTAATGCGTGTTCGGTTCAAGCACCCCAATTTTTAACGCCGCCCGGGGGAAAACCACCGCCATGCCTTGCAAATGCCTCGTACACTTCAAATTCTCCGCCGCATCAGCACAAACACTCTGTAGGCGCAATATATTCTGATTCAACGCAACTAATGCGTGTTCGGTTCAAGCAACCCAATTTTTAACGCGGCCCGGGGGGAAAACCACCGCCATGCATGCCTTGCAAATGCCTCGTTGTCATGAGCCAAAAGTGTTTGGACTCAGGATGAAATTAATGATGGAAAAATCCGATTCAGTAAAAATGGTTAGAATTGACGAAACAGTGAAGCGCACTTTCGCGAGGGAAGAACATTGAAAGTTGGGGCATTCTGAGCCCGAAATATTGATGACATCACCGCTGGGAGCAGTGATGTCATACCCAGAACACTCTGGAAAGGTATGGAACAATGACGTCACCAGAGGAGCGGTGATATCATAAATGGAATCTGCTAGAACAATGACATCATTGTTGGAAGGATCTGGAAGGAAATAATTAGATGACATCATTAGTAGCCAGTAGTATAAATAGAGCTCAGCTCCACCTGTAAAAATAGTCAACTCAGTTAAACTTACTCCACACGAATTACGCACTCCGCTCCGCACTTTTGCAGTACAGTTACTGTTTAAGTGCCACGTTTTGAGATTATAAGTATCACCCGGATATTTGTAACCTCGCCCGTCTACGTTCAGATTGAACTCGTAAGCCGTTACTTGTTTAATCTACCAACGCCTCCGCCTCCGCCTACGTCTACGCCGCCGCCGCTGTCTCAGTTGAATTCTACGTGAGTTTTCTACTTAGGCACCTACGATTACGTCTACGTCTTGGAATATATCTGTGATCCGTCGCACATATATTCTACCCCTACGCCGCCGTCCTTTGAGTACGCTTGTGGAACTCGTCCACTTGTATACTCATTCTATCGTCTGCCCTTTCGTGTTTTCTTTGTTCAACGAGGCATTATTCTCACCTCCCAATTCTCGTGTTATCGCAACCTTGGACGAGAGCTTAGTTGATATCTGAAAATTCCCTCGAGCACACTTGTTAGTTCGTTTATACAAGTTTGCTTGTCTCTACTCCGCCGCACTCCCGGCTCCTCACTCGCCGACCTCCGCCTCCGTCGACTTTACCGCCAGACTCGCCTTCGCACTTCGAGGTATTCTAGCAATATTCTTGACACCCTTGGGAAATTCGAACCTTACGTGAAACTCTCGGATAAAGTCATTCCCAGAGGACCACGTGTATAACCATTTATACGCTTGATATCATTGGTGACCACCGCAGGGGGGATTATAGTCATATAATTTCCCTCTTTTGTCAAGTTCGACTCGTATTTTCCACGAAACTCCCCTACGACTTCCACCACCACCATGCACTTAACCAACGATCCCTCTCAGGCTAATGCGCCTCCGCAATCTTCGACAAGCCAGCTTCCAGACGCACAGCAGCCTTCCACATCTGGGTCAGCACCGCCACCGACTACGCAATTCGTAAATCCGGTGCAACATCCACTTCTTCCTTTTCCCAATCTGACGTCATCGCCTTCGCATCACGTAAGGCACCCGTATATGGAAAATTCCCATAAGGGGAAGCAGCCCCATATGGGAAATTACCAAACGGGGATTCCAGATTCGGATCCGGGAGATTCCGACCCAGAACCTTCCTCATCTGACGACGACGCATCTTCGTCGGCGTCAAACCCTCCTTCGCCACCACGCATGCGGTGCGCTGTCCCGATTTTCGGTTCAGGTTCCACCCGCACAGTCTTGGATATGCCTTTACGAGGAACAAGGGACGCACCTAAGACATTCCGCGGGCATCATGCAGAAGTAGAATATTTCATTGCGCACTACGATAGGTTACTTGTGAAATTCCATGTAACCGATCCAACCGACCAGTGCAAATTGATTTTGGATTATTGTTCTACCGACGTGCAAGGATTTATTCGCGCTTCGAAATATTACCAACAGAGACAGTGGCCCAAGTTACGTCGTGAAATCCTTCAGAGTTACGACGCGGACAGGGCTACTTCTAGGTATAAGCCGAGTGATATCGCCACTTACACGCTGAAAACGCAATCAAAACCCTTCCAAAATCTGTCGCAGTGGAAGAAATACTTCATCAAGTATAAGACGATGGCGGGGATATTATTGCAACAAGGTCATATTACGCAAGTAAATTACGACGTATACTTCTGGCTTGGAATACAGCTAGACCTGCGTCGAACCTTGGAGCAAAGAATAAACCAGCTAAATCCTACGCGAAGCTTTAACCGCCAATACTCAGTACGCGAGATTAACGTAGCCGCAGAATGGTATTTCCGCAGGAACCGTGCGGAAGCCATGGTCGTTAACGCTGCTGACTACGGTGTAGACCTGGATAGTGATACAACTGATGTTGAGTCCGAAGAAGAATCTGAGGACAGTGACGATTCAGACTATGAAAACTATCGCAGAAAACATCGGGCTAAAGCTAAGGCAAGGAAAGCTAAGGACAAGAAGAAGGCCAAAAAGACTGCTTCTCATCCAAGTGGATCCAGTAAGAGTAAAACCTTACAGACCACAGGAACTGCTGAAGAAGTCACCGGCCTTATTCGTCAGCTCAACAAAATGTCTATTAGCGACCCAGAGTATCCCCCCGTCTACTATAAAGTGTTGGCGCTAGATACTACTGGTATAGCTGCAAAATGCGTCCAGCCACCCCGCATTGCAACTACGCGAGTAGACCCTGGAACCAGAGGGACCTTCAAAAACAAAGAAGTGAAACCCCCGGGTTTAGAAACTTCAGGTCCAGCTGTAACTCCAGGCACATATCCAAACAACATACCACTAGGAGCTCAAAACAATACAAGAACTTTTGAGAATTTTGGTTGCTTCGGCTGTGGCCAAGATGGTCATCGAATAGGTGAATGCCCCGAAATAAAAGAACTAGTGAATAAGGAGATTGTGATTATGGACCCTGAAAACAGACGCCTTCGAATGAAGAACGGAAGTTTCATCCGAAGAGGCCAAGGCGAGTCGTTAGCCCAAGCAGCCAAATGACTGGCTGCACCACGCGTTATGTTTGTTACGGCCCATAGAAAGCAAGACCCTTGCTCAAATCCTAGGGTACAGGGTGCGTATATAGAAGAATTAGCCACTGACACAGACACAGATTCTTCCCAATCCCAGGACGAATTGGATGCGCACTGGTACGTCCCGCCTTCAGACCCCGACGATGACGCGTCGGACGGCGGGGTTTATCTCACCGTTCCCCGCGGGCATAAAAACTCCACCTCCCGAGTGCATGACGTAAATGCAGCGGAAAGAACCGTGCCGAGCACTCGAACGGCTCGGCGAGAGGTGTTTGACGGAGTGCATATGCCGCATAGGGAACGCCTGAGTCCCAAACAAAACCACGAACCTGTAAAGAGTCCCGACCAAAAAGGAAAGTTGAAGGGCCGCCAAGACAATGACCTACCAACAAGGAACGTTCGGGATCTCCTACCGGAGTTAGCTCCCGCTGATGCCCGGGCCCCCAGATTAGATGCCGACATCGACATGGAAGATCTTCCAAAGAAGGAAGCATCTATCCCCGTTAAGAAGAGATCTGCCGATATCAGTATTTCTCAAAATACACAAGAAAGTTCGAAAAGGCAAGACTCACCTTCGAATAAACCAGCCACTCGACAGTCAGACATTCAAGGAACGGTGCATGTCCCGTCCATTATCGAACGAATCCTTGATTTAACAATTCCAATGACCGTTCGAGAAGCGTTTGTTTCGTCGAAAGAAATCCGCACCGGGCTTCTTGAAACAATTAAGCTTAAGAATGTAAAGGCGGTACTATTGGGGAAAAGTCAGGATAACCCCATTATAGCCCACTGGAATTGGCCGAGGACCGAAGGGATTCTGATTAGAGTGGACGTCGAAACCAACGGCCAGAAAATATCAGCAATAATTGACACGGGCTCGCAACTTGACGTTGTCCGCGCCGATGTAGCTGCCCTGAAAATCCGGCACCCGGTAGACATGTGCAAGGCAATGTCGATGAACGATGCTAACGGAGGCCGTGGTGAATTAAGAGGGTATATAAGCGATGTTGATTTTAATTGTGGAGGGGTCGTGACACATACCGACTTGTGGGTAAGCCATCAGGCTCCCTTCGAGTTGCTCCTCGGGCGTCCATGGCAGCGGGGTAACCTGGTAACCATAGATGAACGAGACGAGGGGACTTATCTTGTGTTCAAAGACCCTGACACCCGCCAACCTCGCTATGAATTGCTTGCAATACCCTACAAAGCCGTGCGCGAAGTCCCAGCCATGGGGATGGTGAAAACGGATCCCCAATCCCTGATGTTTGCCGCCCTGCAACCCTCAAAGCTTAATCGCCCGCTTCTCCCAGCGGCGTCGGAGTTTAGGTACGCACCTGGACAATGTGTGGCGCTAAACATATCCAAGCGCCGGCTTGAATTTCCCTCTTGGAGGTGGATGTGCCGGGTCGGACTGGAACTGGCGTTAATATGGCAATTCTGCGTCATAATCAGCGCGAGTCTCCGAACGACAATGAGAACTCACCCCGTTCAGGAAAGATCGACGGGAGCCGCCGGAAACGAGTATAAAAGAAGCACCGAAATAACCTCCCTTCACCTAATCAACAACGCTCTAACCAAACCCAAATCGACCCTCTTACCTGTACAAGTCACCATGCCCCCGCAATCCTCCCCTCTTAACCCGAACGCCCGTCCTTTTCCGTATCCCCCACCCCATCTTCGTTCTTCCCACCACCCTCCTAGCTCCCGTTTTGCCACCTCGCCGAATCGGTCCCTGGTCCCTTTTGTCCGATCGGGAGCAAGACCCATTCCGCCGCCGCCTCCACGCATAGCTCCCCGTGCGTTTGTCCAGGGCGCAGTCCTCGACCGAGGACGCACGCACGACTTTGGACCCGAGGACTTCCTTCCCCGACCCAGCGACGCAATCCAGCGCATCCAGGCCGCGTCTGACGAGCAGTGGACGCGTCACCGTTTAGGGTACCCCACACTCGTGCGTCCCGGCTCGATTGTAGCACCCCAAACCATCTACACAGGAAGATCAGTCCGGCCAAACGGTCAGGAAGTCCATCACGCCGTCCTTCTGAACTCCCGCATGCTTATTCACAACCCGCGCACAGGCCGCCCCGGTATGGTGAACGGCCACGCGGCGACGACACTTGTTGCCGTCCCTTCCACCAATCAGCCCTGGCCTTGTGAAGTCCCCTACCCCACGACTGCCGAGGTACGCCAGCAGCTAACTCGCTATGGTCCCGCGACCCAAGCTGAGGTCGGACGACAGCGTCGCGCGGGACAATTTCGACTTGGCGATGATCGCCAGGTCGAGCGCGTTTCTGGATTCCCCGACGCCGTCTCAGGAAGCATGGAGCAAGTCCCCCACGCTCCCGCGCTGCCTCCTGTTCCGCTGCCTCCAATCTCGCCCCACCGCCAGTCGTTGCCTTTCCGCCAGCCGCTCCCCTCGTTCCAGGCAGTGCTTCGCAGCACTCAGCCTGGGAACGTGTCGCTACCCCGTACCCCATTCTTCCTTACGCACCCGCCGAACGTTCCCCCGCGCGTAGACACACGCGGAATGACGGATCGCGGCACCGCCCGCGATACCGGGCACCGTGTCCTCCAGCTCCCCTTTCACGTGACCAACGAGACAACAGCGGGCTTACCTAAACGAATCGACACCCCCGCTCTTCCCTTTCGTCTGCTCACCGGGCCCCCAGCCATTGTCGATGAACCCGTGGATAGCGCCTCAGACGAGAGTATGCCACCCGTGTCGCCCAAGGACAACGATGACGAACCAGGTGCGACCACCAGCAGCGAGCTTCAAAGCAACCAGGGCGCCCCACCTTATAAGCCCAAGGTTACTAGTAATCTTCTGGGGTGAGCCTACAGGCTTTACTAGTAATCTTTGGGGAGACCAAATAAGGAAATTGCTGACATAAGACAAACAATTTAAAAGGAAGACCGTGTCCGGAATCGAACACAAAACCTTCCGCATTCCTCAATCTGCTTAAGGAAATTGCTGATCCAAGTAGACCAAAGAGCTGATGGAGACAACACAATTGATAGGGATATACCTAGTACCTACAGCTCACATAATAAGCATAATATTGCTATACTCCGCCCCGAAGGGGCAGGTTAGGGTTAGAGGTTAGTGTTTAGGGGGCCTGGAGGTTAGGGTTAGCGGTTTGGGTTAGAGGTTAGGGGTTAGGTAAGGGTCTCAAGGGGTATTATTGCCTCGGAAGGTTAAGGTTAGGGTGGGTTAGGGTCTGTTGGGGTAAGAGGTTAGCCACAAACATATTATTAAATGATATGGACCTTGTAGTGTATCTGCTGTGCATACTTTCCTAATTTAGGTGATGAATGCATTAGGTCCCGGGTTCAATCCCAACAGCAGACCTTATTTTTAGCTTTTCTAAATTACTCAGAATTACTAAATGGGGCTCCCTGGGGTCTCCCCAAAGATTACTAGTAAAGCCTGTAGGCTCACCCCAGAAGATTACTAGTAAAGCTGAGTATATGAGCTGGGCGCCCCCAGCATCCTGCAGGAGTCGAGTTCGACAACTGGCCAGAGATGGGCAGTGTCGAATGCCCGACTCGAGCGCCTGCATTACGAAGCGCGACGATGCGCGGCGCTACCAGAAATCCCAGAGAAACAAGTATCCGGATTCGTCTTCGGCGCGTACGGCCCCGTTGGCGGCAAGAATCCAGGAAAAGAAGAGAGGGACCTCCACGACGTGGACGCCATGGAGGTCGATTCGGACCTGGTGGATGAAGGTGGGAGCAGGAAGAAAGAAGGTCCGCTTCCGAGCACCGCCTCTTTGATCCTTCCCGCGCGCGGAGCCGGTCGTGAGTCACCCACGATGGAGCCGCTCGCCAAACTCTCCACGCCACGCAGCCGCCCCTCCAGTTCCCTTTCGTCCCTTTCCTCTGCCCCATCCGACCCTCAAGATGTCTTGTCGGCCGTCTTCGACGACAAGGCGTCGGCGTCGTCTTTGCCTCCACTCGAATCTCCCACGGAAACAGCGTCTAACGTATCCTCTTCGTATCTCGACTGCCGGTCTACCTTGCCTTCGCCCCCAGCCCGCGAGGAGTTCTCAGCCGACAAGTCAGACACGGACGGTCCTCCTTCTTTGGTTTCACCAACGACGGAGGACGACGAATCGTCGGATGATGCGCCGCAGGATGGGACGCAATCGTACGCAGCCCTCCCTTTTCGTGCGACGATTATTAACGATAAAGGCAGATTGGATAATCGTCCGTCGGCGCCCACGACGACGGCACCCACCGTTTTGCCACCTATCGCTACGGTATTGCCCGCCCCCGTTGCAGCCGCGCCAGTACCGCATGCCCCTGGGACCGCCTTTAACGTCGACCCACGAGAATTGGACGGGTACCTCGAACGCATCGTACGCGCCCCTCCTACACCTAGTAATCGTAACTGGGTGCTCATACAGGAATGGACACGTAACCAGGGAAATTTTATTGCACGCCTCTATAAAGTGGAAAATGCCGATGCGCTTGCGTTCCTACGCAAAGCCGACGCATTCATTCGGCAGCATCCCGACCTCCTCGACATACAGCGCATGCGAGCTAACGAGCTCATCGACACCGATCTGGTCAATGTTTTGCAATACCCCGACATCACTACGGAATCGTGTACCCAATTTGCCCGTCGCCTTCAGCGAGCCCGCGACTCGATTAACGCCTACTCGCCGGGACTTATGGACAGTACTCGGTCCATTCCCGACATCGCGTACATCCCCGTGTCCGTCGACGGCAACCGAAAACGACAACTTAGCGATCGAGCTCTCAATCAACCCCTCATGTACCGATACACCCTCTTGCTCCTTGCCCGACAACATCCGGATTGGATTGCGTGGTATACCGAACTACGACGCTTCCTGCTGGCGTTTATCCAATACTTGGACGAGCTTTTTCGCCGCCGAAGATGGGACTTGGACGAGACGCTTCTCCACCAGCCGGCTCCCATTCCCCCTCCGTACCTACATCCCTTCGAGTATCAGCGCCTCCGGGTCCTTCTCTACACCTTCGACGCCCACGGTCAGGACGACGTCGTTCGCGCGATTCACAAGTTCTTGCGGTACAGGTTCCGTGACACGGAAATCGTCGCGCATTTCCTTTTTGCGGGACTCTTCGAGACCAACGACGTCGTGCGGGACAACGAGGGCGGGTTCAAGGCCGTCTCGCCCCGACGGGCTTTCACGTCTTTTCGGGCAAGTCATTTCCGGCCCACGTCCTTTCACCGCCCTCAATTTCGTTTTCAGGAGTTGCAGCGCGCTGTCGCCGCGTCGCGCCCTTGAATATAACGAACGATTGTCATCCGCGCACATTTGTACGTGGCTTGCACAATCGTCCCCCGCGGAAAAACTAACCCCGCCCCGATCCAGGAGTCGTGCTATTGATTTCTTGAATCTCGCTCCCTCCTTGCTTGTCGTTATCCATTCCCAGTGCTCGCGGGCGTCTCGTACAACCGCCGTATATTTTGTACTCCTACTCCAGGCCACATTTGTGGCCGCTTCAACCTCGCTTTCAACAAGCGAAACGGACATCGTGGCACCAGCCACTCATTTCTTGGACCCCCGACTCTATTTCTTGGACTTACGCGCTGCTCATCGAGAAGCGTTCTTCAGACCCTTCTACCTACTCTTTTCCCTCCCCCTCCCTCATTCTTACTTGACTACTCCCATTACGACTTACGAATTTCTTTTCACACCTACAAATTGTTTTTATCTTCCTTTAATCTGTACCTACGTATATTCTGTGTACTTACTGTTCTACTACTTAGCTACACGGCACGCCACCTTTTTCGAAATGCCATATTCTTTGCGGTACTTCACGCGTGAACAACGCCTTAAGTCAAACGAAGAAATTTGGTGTCGTTCGCTATTGACCTCGGCAAAGTCATCAGCCGAGATCAATTCGGCCATCAACGGATCATCGGCATCTTTCGGCATCTCGAGGACAAAAACTACTAAGTGTCGACTTACAGGAAAAATATTCTTAGAGTCCGACCGTCAATTTCTAGAGCCGGACGACGACGCCATCTTCTACCCTGTAGATGTATGTCAGCACAGAGCTTGGTTGCAGGATTACTGCGACGTAGGCGGCTGGGCGATACAAGAAGATAGGCAAGTGCGTCGATTAAACTCTGGAGAATAGACTAGAATAGTGTAAAGATCTACTACTGAGGTCTAGGTTTATATAGTGCACTAGGAGCTAGGAGTGAAACAGGGACCGCTCCACAACAGTAAGGAGCCAGGGTCAGGAGTGACGGTAAGGAGGGAGGAACCAGGGGTGGAGTCCAGGAGTTAGGGATTGAGGAGGGGTCTGGCGCGGCAGTGATCCGGGTTCAAAGGGGTAAAGGAGTGGTCAAGAACCCCGAAGGGGTAAAGGCAAGAACCCGGATCCGGGTTGTTGGTGATGGGTGGAAAAGGTGAAAAATGAGTGGATCATGACATTACCCCCCCTTTAAGAATGCTTCGTCCCCGAAGCATCGGTCGTCAACGTTTCTGGATCTTCCAACGGCCTTTAGGAGTTTGTACCTCCCGTGGCGCCCGCGGGTTCTTCTCGTAGAACTCCTCCAGGGCTTCTTCTGCACCGATGAGATTCCTTCGTGGCTCCCACGTGCATTCCTCCTTTGGGTAACCCTCCCATCGAATGTAGTACTGCAGCTTCTTGTTCCTTGGTCGAATCCGGAGGACTTCGGCCACCTCGTACAGGTTTACTCCGTCGACCACGTCGGGCGGCGGCGGTTTACTGGCCCGCTGATGTTCCGCGACGGGTTCCACCCAAGGCCGCAAGAATACCGTGTTGAAAACAGGGTGCACC